>JAXBDA010001918.1:0-48413 GCA_036023075.1 Gaultheria prostrata | reverse complement strand
GGCAGTTCTATAGAATTTACCCTTTAATTTTGTGGGTACCCTCTTGTCACACAATACACCAGTAGCGCTTCTCCACTTGAGCCACCCTACTTGGGTCCTATGGGTTACATCCTCTGCAATTTCTCCACATACACAAAAAATTTCAACTCCACCAGACCAGCCCCTTATCTAACCGATTATGATTTAGGATAGTCAAAACTCCAGGTACCACAACTATTTTATGTAGACAAGTCTCAAATGATTCGAAGAGTAAAAGCTCGTTCCGGATACAATTATCTGTGATTGAACATTGACATACTCATGGTCACACCAATTTCATGGATATAAAAGGCATAGCTACTGCCTTCTTTTTAGGTCACAATTTGCATACCAGAGCTGCCATGCAAGGCTTCCCTAACTAGGTGATTAGCACAAATGTTAGCCTTGCGGCGAACATGGAGGTTGATGTTAAGTAATATGATCACTTAATATAATATTTGGACCTCTCCACTCATTGCCAATTGGTTGAGTTTTTCACATGGTATCAGAGCGGGGCTCATTGCACCCCACACTTTGAAAAATTATAATCCACAATTCCACACCCCATGATGATAGACCAACAAAAAGGCTGCACGATGATAGACCCAAAAAGAGACTATACATGACAAACCTCAAATGTGGCTACACGTGAGGGGGGATGTTATGTAATATAGTCCCACATTGCTTGGGCATGGAATAGGTGATCACTTATTATAATGTTGGGACCTCTCCACTCATTGCATATTGGTTTTGAGTTGGATATAAAGTTTCCACAGTTGCATTTCTAGTTACACTCAAACATCATCTGAGTTTACATTTTCAGAGTATGATTACAGGAGTTATAATTGCAACTCAACAAACTCTAAGGCCTCCTGCGAATCTGTTACAAGGACCACACAATAGACAGCCCCCATACAAAGGTAGCGACAACGCCTTCCATATGGCCCATACTTCATCTAATCTAGCGGTGATGCCAACCAAATGTTTTGCATGAAACAGACAACCCAAAACCAGCACTATCGCATACCAAAACTCCACCCCGTCCATTGCCCTGGTGACCCATGGAGGAACCAACAGTGTTACCCCAAGGTTAAATTCCAAAAGTTAGCTGGGGATCACAATGCCTTGAGCAACGTCAAAATCCTTAACCATTTTATAAATCCATAAACGTGATGTGGAGGTACAACAGAATTCTAAACCCACAGAAGCGTAAATATTCCCATCAAAGCCCGAATCCAATAATCTCCGGTCCCAACAACATTTGCCAGCATATACTACTCATAGAAACTAAACAGAAGCAAGACCCTCTCATGAAGGCTGCCAAGAGCATCATCCCGTGCAACAATTGCAGCAAATATAAGAATAGGGAATTAAGAACATCAAGATTACCTACATGATTCGTGTGATATTAGATTAGAACGATGATTTTGAAATATCAAAATCCAGTGGCTGCAGTGTAAATACTTTTACAAAGAAAGAAGAAACAAGGAATTATCAGGATGTGATTACTTAAAGCATTCAGAAATTATCGATTGTTTTGCGACCCAATAATTGATATGTATAGTATAAGGATACGTAGTATGTAAACAAGGCCCATGAAAAGGCAGGATCAGCTCCATTCAACCGACATGGAGATACAGGAAAACTTCTGTTTTAAGAGATGATTCAACAATCACTAGAAATCAAACCAGTTTCATGTCCTGGTGGGCTCAGCATAATCAAATATATGGGATTTTTCAAGTATAAAGAAATGACTGCAACTAATAAGAAATAAGCACGACAGCACCACAATAGGAAGAAATCAATACAAGACGGCTAGATTACCAGCCCCATCCCCAAAGAAAAGCTAGCAGGCATACACATACATGTAATAGATTACTAAAAAGTGCTCAGATACCAGTAATGTCAACTTACTCAAAGTCATTGACATTATACTATAAATCCTAATCAGTCCTAGATTCACAATGGCATCACGAAAAAGGTACAACTCACCTCTCGGCTTGCACGATTTCCAACATAAACAATAACATTCATGTTGGGAAGCCACTTCTTGAATTCCTTAGCCCAATTTGACAAAGTTGATAACGGGACCACAACAAGAAATGGCCCATATATTTGCTGAGCATTCTGAGGGAAGAGAAAGAAATGAATCTTCAAAAAAGCAAGAGAGCATATGCATATCACATATCAACAAGAGCTAATCTGTACCTGTAAGAAACCCAGCATAGAAACGGACTGAACCGTTTTGCCAAGACCCATTTCATCAGCTAATATGACATTTGTATCATTTCTCCAACTGTGCTACGAAAAGACAACTGATTAGCACAAGTATTCAAGTGAAGCTAAATTAAAACAGAAAATTCCATCAAATACCAAGATTCAAATAACATAAGCTCAGTGATACCTGTTTACGAGAAAGTTCAAGCCTTCAAGCTGATAGTCTCGAAGTTTTCCACCCTTCAACCATTCAGGCTGCTCATCAAGCTTCCTCAGACTTGCTAAAGGGCAAGAATGTTTTTGAATTGATTAATAGATTCAGACAACTTAATAGATGAAGAGGTATCACTACAATGAAATTAAAAATAAGCAGCAAATCAGGAGCAAGGTTGTTGAGTCTGGCAATAAGCCATAGTGATGGTATCAGAGAGATGATGTTACTCATGACAACAGTTAAACCACAAATTACTACAGGAGATGCATAAAAAACATGTCATCAATTACAGCCTATATAGCACCGACACTTCCAGAGGTCGCCGTATGGGACACGGGGACACGTATTCGACACGCCATGTGGCATGTCTCTTAAATTAACTTTTTTTTTGGAGGGGTACACTTGGGGGACACGGCATGGACACGCGTGTCCCATATATACACACTGACTCTCACAACTCCCTCCCATAGAACAGGAGATTCATTCAACTAGAATAAAATCAAATCCATTCCTGAATCCATTCATAATCAAAAGATCATAACAAGAACAAATTCCATAACCCTAATTTCAATTCCCAAATTGCTGAAATCATTGAAAATCAAAAGGCAATAAGAAGAACAGTTACTAAAACCAAGTTCCCTAACCTTCATTCTCAAATGTATAAAAGCATTAGATAGTAACCCTAATTCAAAATCAAAAGAAGAAATAAGGCATAACAGAGATAGATAGTATCCCTAACCGTAACCCTTACCCTTTTGCCCAACAAAACCTGTGGAATAATGAACTAGATTCACATCTGGAGATCTATATCATCTAGCCAGGTCAACCGGTGGAACCTTGTACTCAAAATCTTTTTGTAACCTCCGTCCCCATTGTTCTCGCCGGTGGATTCTAGGCATTTGAAGTATCGAATTCCATCTGGGGTCAGCCCACACCTGGTTATCAAGATCGCATGATACTGTGATTCCCTTGCATCCTGAGCATCATGAGGACCAACCCCTGTAAACCTCATCAACATAATCAGGAAATTCCGGCGGGCAGTCGAATTCCCTGACTATCGGATGATCCCAAATTTTCTCTAAAATTGCGTCATCGCCCCCTTTGGGCACTTTCCTGTAGTAGTCATGTTTGAGGAGACTGATGAGCCCCAAATATTGTACATATCCGGGCTCATCTAGCTCATTTAGTTCACACACGCACGCGTTTTAGCACTTGATATGATTGATGTTGCGCGAAGCGTGTTTTTGTAGTTTCAGGTTAAAAACCAAGGAATAAAGCGCATTTGAAGCGCTCCGGTATGAGTCCCAAGGATCCGAGGGCCACGAGCCCATGGCATTCCATCACCGAGCCTCGAGGGCCAAGAAATAAGATATGGCTAAGGCTCGGGAAGTCAAAAAGAGCACAAGCCCAAGCCGGAAGGTTAACGCCATGTCCAAGCCTCACAAGACTCTCGGTGAAATCCGGGAGTATCCAAGAGGACACGAGACCAAGAATCACCCTTCCCAATGCCCTATGAGGATTGGAGGTGCAACGAAGGAAGTTCGGAAGCACGAAATGGCCAAGGGGTGACGAGGAAATGTGCTAAGGCATGAAAAAAGGGGGCTTGGATCGATCCACCTTTGGTGGTGGATCGATCCACTAGCAGCAAAAGCTGAACAGAGGGTTGTGGATCGGTCCACTTTTCATGGTGGATTGATCCTCCTTGTGGACGGGGCAATTTTGGCCTAGGTGGATCGATCCACTTGCCCCAGTAGGCTTTTTTGAAGCACCTTTTTCACTTGCCACTTATGGAAACTTCCACTTTTTGGATATTTTGAGAGAGAGAAAGACCTTGGTGTATATATCTCTCCTCTCTTTCTCTCTCTCTCCTCTCCTAGATTATTTACTTTAGTTCTTTTTACAGTTTTTTGCTCTCTTCTCTCTCCTCCATTGTTGAAGGAGATTGAAGCTTTATTTCTTCAAGAACTCATGTAAGCTTTGTGGTTTGGTTAATTTACTAAGGTTTAATGTTGTTGCTACTAGTTGGTTCTCTCCATTAATCTAGTTTGTTTCTATTTTCTTTGGTTAAATCTTGTTAGTCATTTTCTAGTCTTTTCCTTCCAAAGTTCAAGTAAGTAGAGTGTGTGTGTGATTTCTCCAAGGGTTAAAGTGGTAGGCGAGCTTAGGATCTCTACACAAAATCAGTTTTTAGCATCACTTGTCATGTTCTTTATTTCCTTTATCAAAATAGTCAAATCTCTAGTATAATGATCGAGTAGTTTACGTAGGTTTGGTCATGGGGTGACTAACACCCCGTGACTCCGGTTGATTCGCTCTCCCCGCCATGTTGTATACATTGTTCGTTTAGCAAAGAGTTAGGATTAATTTTACGTACCAAAGACCAGGTTTGTTAACCTCTTTGATCACACGTAGCCAAGGGTTTATCCACTTGGCACGTGTGATGCCTAGGGCGATGTCAACTCGGCCGTTTGCCAAATGATCCGAAAATTCCTAGTCTTTGCTAAGCACCATTTCTAGTTTAAATGAGTTTCATTATCAAATCTTCCGTTCGGAGAATGTCTAACAACATCTCCGAGCTGGTTATCGTAAAGGAGAATGAATCGACCCGAGTCATGGGCGTTGAAATCCCCTAGACTTTGCCTTAGTTTAATTTAGTCTTAAATCAAATTCCTAGTCATTCTCGAAGTTGAGAGAATTCCACCCCAAATCTCAAGTCAAAGTTTGCCGCTTCAAGGCTAAAAACCATCACGCGCAAGACAAATTTCACGTTCGGTTCCTTCGGTCTCTGTGGATTCGATCCGGTCTTACCGGTAACTTGCTAACTCCGACAATAGCCCTACGCTTTGGGCACGCTAATAAATAACAAAGTAAGGAGCAAAGCAGAAACGACGACCACGTTTCTTCTTCCTACTATATTATACTATTTATTTTAGTATTTATTCCTGTTATATATAGTATTTATTTTCCTCTCATAGCCACGTTTCATATGTCAAATGTAACAATTGTAATAAACTTTGATTCACCTATAGATTCGGATCGTTTTTGCGTGAACCGTGAATAAAATCATGAATCAAATCGTGAACCATATGATTCACTACCGATTTTATATAAGCCTCGATTCACTTATAGATTCGTATCATTTTTGCGAGAATCGTGAATCGAATCGCGAATCGAATCGTATATCGTGCGATTTACTTTTGCATTCAGGCGATGAGGATTCTATTCAAATCTGGAGTAATTGAATCTGAAAAGGATGATCGCAGTTATTACAAAATTAATTCTTCGTCATCCCCAAAGCAAATTTCTAATTGTAAGGGATTACATTTGTTAATCTATTCCCAAACAAAAAGATACAAGGACTGGACCACTGAAAATGCAATTTCCAACAAAAAACAAACTCTCATATGGAAATACGTAACAAATTTGAGCTTTCCAATAAACTACAGATACCACTGGTTCAAAAATAATACAAATCCAACCGCTTAATTTACATAAGCTACCTTTGGTCTGTGACATACTATTTCCTTCCCCTTAAGAAATTTCACCCTTCAGGTGAAGTTTGGTATAGCCTAGTTTTCCTGAAGGTCCAAGGAGACAATACCACAATTACAGAATCATGAACAAGTCCTGCGATTTCGAAATTCCGAAGTACCAAAAAAAAAAAGAACAAGACCCGCAATTTCCAGATGAATTCAGAATAAATGGCTCCAAATTGTAGCACAGGTCCTTTTTCTACACAGAACATTACCTTCTTTTTAAAGGACACAGAGAACATTATAACAATAACACTACAGGGATAAAATTAATTCAACATTATGCAACCATTCTCATGGTTTTCATAGACTTCCGATGCATTGTGTCATTATCTACAACAGAACTACTATTTCTTTGTAGTAAGAAATAACACGTATTTTACTAAAAATATTCCAATTAGATAATTTACTTTACAATATGGAACCCGAAAAGCTTAAATAAAAAAAGCAGCCAACATTCCAAGAATAACTGACCTTTACTGGTCTTGCGCTGGGAATCAACCATTTTTCCTTGTATACTTATCGCAGCCTCACGCGCCTGCTCATGCAATAAGATATTAGAAAACTAGACTATCATAATATCCTAAACCATATCTCTGCTCAAGGTTTTGAATTGGCTAATAGAAGATTGTTTGACTAACTATATGACATGAATTGATAGTGTAACCATAAAAACAAGTCAACTAACAGTAATGCCGCATATATAGGACATGTGAAATAGGAAATACCATTAAGGAGCTTTTAACAGAAGTATAAAGGCCAGTGAGAGAAGGGAATGGCAATATTTTGAGAGAAAAGGGTTTGCAATCCAGATTGCAGTCTCAATGAGACAGTTTCCTGGGTCTAGGTGATTTCAAAGCAAAGGTTATCCAAAACACCTAAAACCTCAAGGTTCATTTTTATCACCAATCCATAGATTCAGTCGTTACCAGTGATATGTGAACTATACAATATGATTAGCGCAAAGTTGATATCTAAACTGTCAATAGTCAGTCACAAACTCTTGCACGAAGACAATGCTGCCAGAAGTTCCTTTAACTGCATATCCCTTTCCAGGCAAATTAGACCCCTACACTCTGTGCCACTCCTTTAAGGTACAACACCTACAATTACATTTTGAAGTTATTTCCTTTTGATATTTCTTGTTTGCACAAAACCTACCTGCATGACCTGTGCTGTTCCTAGCCAGAGTATTTAACATTCCATAACTAAAAGTCCACCCAACGATGTGGGATACAGTGAGTGTTATAAGAACTCAACAGCCAGTTGTTATTGTAAAGATCTTTCCCATTTTCCACAACAGTTGAACAATATGCACCTATATTCTTCCTGCGAAGGTTTTTTTTTTTTTCATTTTGCATGCGGAGAAACAAGTGAATCAATGATTTAACTTACTTTCCTGAGTATTTGACTAACGCATTTCAATGCTTGGGAAAACAAAAAGGTCAAGAAGCATGTGACAAGCAGCAAAAGCCTGCCTGTGCACCCCTAAGCTTCATAGTTACAAATGGTAAGTTATTTTAATTCATGAAAAGAAGCTAATTTCTTATGTGTCACACTGGCAACAAAGCAAGAGTTAGGCAGCATCTGCAAATAATTTTTTTGTTTTTTGATAAGTAATAAAAGTTTTATTGAAAAGGCATCAAGGGGATGTCACCCACGTACAGAAGAAATCGAAGAAATACTCCAAATATATCCAACATATCAAAGGACAATTCAAGGTATATAATTGAAGCACGGAATGAAGGAACGCAAAAGCATATAGGAATCAGTATGCTACCCTGAATTCATTGATGGCATCTTGAGCAAATGCAATATCAACTTCTTTCTCCCTGGAACATAACATCATAACTGTCATTAGCATTGTGTTTCTGCTACAAAATAGTATGAAGAACAGTACTGAACAAGAAAAGTTGGAACCACAAATAGGAAGTTTATACTTCCTGGATGGACAGTTTCTCTACATGAGATACTCATGAAAACCTATTACGTATTCAGGAAATCTGATACAGAACATTTCGTCATTAAATAAAAAAGAAAAGAGGGACCAAAATACAAGTTACTATGATGATATGACCGAAGCAAAGGCAGTTTAAACTTCATCATACCAGGTTGCTTCTGCATAAGACAGCCCTTGCCATTTGACTAAATATTCTGGAATCATAACACCTGAACTATCACTACCCACTCTGTCTGCAATTAGTCTCTCCACCTACACGTGCAATATTATAACATATTTCAGAGAGCGTCAAACTGTGAGAGAGAGAGAGAGAGAGAGAGAGAGAGAGGCAAAAGACGACCACAGTATAAACCAAGAGCAAACCTGGCTATTTTTCTTGATTATATCCAAGTCCATTTCCTTGCTCACATCATTTACCTCAATCTAGCCATTTAATGCACAAATAGAATAGCATAGTCAACTAAACATTCCATGTCATGTGAACAGCAATACCAGAAATCAAACAACTAAAGCAACTGACAACATACCCAACTGCAAATCACTACCTAGTACAGCAATATATTTTTCTCTCCTTGTTCTAAAAATTCTGAAATCCACCTAGCATTCTCTACCCCTTATCCCCTCTCCCCCTCATTCCCTTTGTTTCACATGATAAGAATACAATGCCAAACGAACTCTAACAGAAAAAAGAGACTGCTGCACCCTCCCTTCCTTTGATAGGTTAACCAAAAAGTAAGAGCACGACTATAATGAGACTCATCTTGTTGGCCAAGTTCCTTCATTTCAAATCCTTTGATTCAATAAACAGAAGAAAATAATTTACTTTCACATATATAAACGCTATCTATGTTTTCTGTTGACAAAATTTTGTGACTACATATCTTCCTTTCACCCAATAACCTAAAATCATTCTTTCAACATCTTATCTCCATACGTCTTCACTGTTGCATGTTGACAGGAAAAAAAAACTCAAATTTCATTACCCTCCACAAAATTGATTATATTCCACCTTTCTTTTCCTTTTTCTTTTGAGTTTGATGAAGATAAGCAATGAAGCTAATATGAAGGTAAATTGAATTTATACTGCGTAACATGGATTTCACTAATTTTAATACAATGCAAAAAGATTTCAGCACCCTCCTGTCCTTTAAAAGGTTAAAAAAAAAAAAAAAACTAAGGGCAAGAACATAACGAGGCATAGTACAAACCAAAATTCAAATCGACCAGTTCCTTCATTTCATTTCTTTTGATTCATTAAACAGAAGGAAACCATTTGTTTTCACATTTAATTGTTTGCTCTCATCATTTACAAATTTTTGACTATATGTCTTTCTTTCACCTATAGTCCACCCTTTCTTCAACATTCTCTCTCCATACCTCTTCACTATTATCGCATTTTGTAAGTGGAGACATAAACAAAAAGGTTATCCGCAGAAAAAAGAACACATCCAAATCTCATTACAATCTTTCAAAATTCAGTGCATTTGACTTTGCTTCTCTTTGCCCTTCTTTGAGTTGCATGAAGATGACCAATGAAGATAATATGACAGTTGTTCAAATGCACTGTGTAACACAGGTTTTGAAAATTCTTATACATACAGACGGAAATTGTAATATGTACAGAATTTCACAAATATCAGTAAAATTTACACAATTTATTTACTAAATGGAAACATCCGAAATTACTCTAAAAGAAAATAATTGATTGTGCAAATTAAATAATTGATCGCCAAATTTAATTGACTCCTTCATATTTGACTTTGGTAATCTCTTCACATCTATTTTTTATAAATTTCCATAAATCACAAGCTTGTTGAACAGTATATTTAGCTTAGACCAGGAACCTATTTTATTATACTCTTTCCAGCTTAGAGTAGGACTATATAAGTTGTTCTCAAAAGGAAGCTTTAGGGGAGTTCTCAAAAGGAATTTGTAGGGATTTCCTTGGAAATCTCTAAGATATGGGCCTGAAGTCCAGAAGGTACTCAGATGCTTTGAATCTTTCTGAATAATACCAATGAACTTAAATCAGCTGAGACAGAAGATTGGGCTCCTCCAAGATAGTTTGCTCCCTCGAGTTTTTGGCCATTTTGCACTTAACCTCTTAAACGTAAATGAAGCAATGACAATCCTAGAGGTCGACACATTGACGTGTCGGACACAGGGACACAGCGGGATACGTACGGGTGGCGCGTCCCATAATCTTTTTACTCCCTCCGTCCCCATTTTATGGTCCCAGTTAACACTTTTTGCCGTCCCAAAAAAATTGTCCAATTTCATAACTAGATGGGACAATAGGTGGTGAATTCCCTTTTTTACCCTTTTTGTTAGGATTTATCAGATAATCAGAGTATCTTTCTCCCTCGTTACCTATATCTACGAGAGCCTATATAAAAGACTCACATGGTATTCAAAAGAATGGTCCCAATATACTATATTCAAAATATTGCTTTCATGTGGAGATATTGTACCTTCCCTAGGCACAGTGATGTCTAGGGGTCCTTAAGCATGGGAATGCCAGGGATGGTCTTTCTAACTTTCTATTCATCGTTTCGAGGTACTAAAATAGTAACATCGATACACATCTCAATTTTGGATCTGACAAATTCGATATTAGGACAAAGCAAAAAACAGTATTTTCAAAGTCAAAATTGATTTTCTCCTTACTTTCCATTTATCATTAATGAACTCTAAGATTTTACATATACTTCACTATAACCTGACATTACCTCTTCACGTGAGACTCTCTTCCGATACCTGATATCTTCCATCACTCTTTTAGTATAATTGATAACCTTCTTGAATCCACTGAGCTGCAAATTTTAAAAACAAAAAAACAAAAAGAAGTTGCATCCTGTGAACAAATAAGAAAGAAAAGAAGTAATGGTTCCAGCCTACTTCCAGGCTAGGAAGATGCCTTAGGAATCTGATTTAAATAGAAGCCATGATTGGGTCAATAGTACTGACTATTCATCGGACATCCGGACTAATATTAAGGAGCAGTATTACATAAGAATCTACATGCAAGTGTGAATAGGAAGATTGAAGACTTACATTTTGAAGCTCAGATAATAATTTCCATTGACAGTGTAGATGTGACTGGCCTTTCCATTTTATCAAAAATTCCATCTCGTTCCAATTGGGTTCCGAGTCAAACAGTTGACTTAACAACACAGGTTCTGTTGACTTGCGATTCCTCTTAGCTTCTTCAGCTGTGCCCTTTGGCTGATGCCACAACACCTTTTCAATGGAGTCACCATCTTCCTCTTCAATGTCGTCCTTTGAAAGACAAATAAAAATATGACTAAATTGACTATGGAAGAACAGAGAAACTATAAGAGACAATCATAGGAATTCAACAAGAAACATATGCACATTAAATTCAAGTACAAAGACAATAGTTTAAAAAAACAGACATCAAGAAAATAGTTCTAGAAAGGGGAAGACCAACCAACAATCACTACATACAAACTAATCCGGACCATTAGTTTGCAGCCTAGACAAGATTGTTCTAGTGACAAAACAGCAACACAAAGTGAAGCCACAGAAATTAACATCTACAATCAGGTTCAATTTATTAGGATAATAGGATCACATAGGTTGAATATCTAGATGCACGAATCAGTTTGCTTTCCAGAATAATTGAATGGTAAATCAAGACACTGTTAAATGCAAATATCTTCAATAACTTTTGAGATCTCTTGATCCATATGTCCAAAACCAGAATCAGGTTGGATTACAACAGATCTAAGTGTGCCCTACAAACCCTTTCCCCAGTCTTAGATTCATTTTGCGATAAATACATTATCAAACAACGGGAAGGACTAGGAGACCTATTGAATAACCACAAGTAGTTCCTTGGACCATCAAGTATCACGTCGAGTAAAATGCCCCCCAACAACCCCACATAGAAGGTTGACCAACCATTGCCACGAAGACCTTGTATTCAACTCCCGCTAGAAATGCTTTCACTAACCTGATACTATGGCCTGTGGGCATTTTCAGAAATCCAGGGTTGACCCCCGTGCATGGTGAGTCCAAAGTGGCATTGCCTTCAAAGGGTTCCTTGCTACCGAAAACAAAATAAAAAACATGTCTTTGAATGCAAAATCATTTGGTAACTTGGATGTAGAGAAACACGACCACAGCCCCAAACCTAAAGCAAGTCTATTATTATAAATGCATCAGCCAAATAGCAAACTTGACTTAAGGTAAAGAACTGGAAATTGGCGCCTATGCTGTAAACTAACTAACTGGGGCCGACTAGGAATTTAGAAGACAAAAATTCCAATCCTCAGAAGAATATCCAGTCTGGCTTCATTCCAAAACGGGTCATCGAACCACTGAAAATGAAGTCAACCAGTTCATTCGAATATTAAGTCATATATAAATTTATCCAACTCAAGAACTAGAAAATGTAAGTGTAATGAACATACATGAATTCAACAATCAGTATATTCATCAGTAACACCACACCTTTTGGCTCTTCTTTTTGTTGCTTTCATCAAATTCTTCACTTTCTTCACTTTCAACATATGATACTTTACGCACTGACCGACTTGAAGTTCGTACTTCATTGTATCTTCCACTTGCATAAGCGGAACGACCACCAATGCTTTTGCGGAGATGTCCACCTCTCCTAGTCATACTTCTGAAATCCTCATCACTGTCAACCTCAGAATCCTTTGCTGATAAATCATCCTCTTCTCTACCTCTTTTTCGTCTACTTGAAGTAAACGATTTAATTTCTCTAGTCGACTTCACACTATGTGCACCCCTACCTTGCTTCCTGCCCCTAGGTTTCTTATAAACATCATCTTCACCAGATATATCCAGATCATCAACTTCATCATCATCACCATTATCATCTTCCTCGGAATCTTCTCCGTCCCAATCTTGATCCTGACAATAGCCAAAGATGCAATTTCTTAGTATGCTGTAGTTCAAGTAACACCTTTGATTCATAGAAAATCTTATAATAATCAGAGGACATCATGTCTATCAGAATCCAAAATGGAATCTGATAAATATTTAAGCCGTTGCCAGAGAATGCGTACTCAATAAACAGAACAAATGTCAAAATAAAGATGGAGAAACCAATATAAGAGGGAAAAATGCAAATTTTAACTAGACATTCTGAAGGTTCACTTCACATGGAACAAAAACGAAATGAAGAAATAAGAAGGGGGGAAGAAAAGGAAGAGGATGATGAAATGAATTTTGAGTTGAATGACAATATTTAACAGCAGCATAAAACCTACAAGCCTGTTCTTCTACAAAACTAGCAAGACAAAAACTAGTGACTATACAATGTAGCATTCTTAATTGAATATAATTTGTGAGATAGCTACCACCACAAATCCAGAACAGATTAATACCTCCCCCCCCCCTGCCTTTTCATTGCTTTTAGCAATATCAAGGAATATGCTCCAACATAATCAAAGCCAGAATTCCAATTCTCCATAATAGATTGATACTTCTTTTACTCCCATGGAAAAAACAATCAAAGCAAGAAATAAAAAATGTTCGGCAAGGAATCAATAAGCAACTTGAGAGTGACCAACAAACACGACGGATGGAAGGAATTTTCATTTACCACGTTGAAGAACCACCATCCGCAGCACATGAGTAGTGAAACAACAAATACAATAGTGCTATAAAAGCATAAAAGCCATGATGCTAACTATAAAAACAAATAGTCCAAAATATCCTTAAGAAATTTCTAAGTGATTGTTAAGAGTTCAGACCATAAGTCTCAACTTCAAAGAACAACACTCTTAATTGCAGTGGTATTGAGCTGCTTATGCTTGTCTACATTAGAATTTTACCTCCTTCACGCCTGTTTCTTTGACCAATATCAAGGCAAAAAAGCCCATTCATGAAGACTCCGTATAAACCTACTCGTTGTTACTTTTACTTTCCTAAATTCTCAATTACTACCCAAGTGTGAGCATCTAGACAATCTGGCAAATTGGAGTCTATTTCCTCACATAAAATTCAATAATAAGCAAAGTGGTTTTGGCTGAAGTGCTACATGGTAACTAATAATTACAGTACCAACAGCTCTTAGACATACATGCCTAAAAGGTAAAGAGAACATGAAAAGTAAGTTACGGAGCACTCTGCCATAGAACAGCTATCTGCTACCGTATTTCCTCAATCAAGCTCAGACAAGACAACTACTAGCATCCTAAAGTTGGAATACCAAGGTACTGAAGTGAAGCAGCCTGAGAAGCACGGACACTTAAAAAGAAGGTGGTGTGTCCATGTCGGACACCAACACTCTTCGGACATTCTCGGACACGTGTCCGATACTCTCTTTTACATGTCCATAATTGGAAAATATAAATCTCAATTCGGGCACATGTCCGACACTCGTTTTGCAACTTGTCCGACAATTCTTCGATGTCTATCATTAAGAAACAAATGTTATCGACATTTCTCGGGCACTTCCTAACAGTTGAAAATCCAAGATGACAGAATTTCACACATCACTATGACATCCAAAGTGTAAAAAATAGTAATCCTTCCGATTTATCATATTTTATATTCAATTGGAATTTACTAGGGACTTTTTGAAAAATTTCTTTTGTCCTGATCAATCTAGATGCGTCATAACTAATTGTTTATGATCTCTTACGTAATTTGAGATTCTAAACTTATGATGATATAGATGCATAGCAATCTGTTTAATTTAAATACATATAGTAGAACATATCCCAAACATGTCCGTGTCCTACATTTTATAGAAATAACATATCCTTGTGTCTGTGTCGTGTTGTATAGGTATCCGTGTCCATATCCATGCTTCTTTGCAGTAAAAGGAACAATCGAAACGTACGTTGCGGAGTACTCTGCCATAGAACAACTATCCGCTACCATAATTTCCCCAATCAAGCTAAGACGACGAACAACATCCTGAACTTGGAATGTCCAGGTACTGAAGTGAAGAGGACCATATTCTAACATAACAAAGCGCTACATGTCGCTTGAACTAATCCAATCAGTATCAATTTCTAACATAGCAATGTGCCAATGACACAGAATTTGCATCAAATGAACATCTAAATGGGCAGAGGCATGTGAATTGAGCATAGTCATTACTCTGGGATTTGTTACCACTGACTCTAAAATCTCACAACACAACTAACCGGCACATTTTTGGCGTAAGTCATTTTGATCACTTGTTCGTGGCCTAACAACTAACCACCCAGTCATCATTCACTCACCCGATGCATCAACAAGTTTTAAATGGAAAAAACAACAAAGCAGCTGAATATCTGGAGTTTGAAAATGAGGGTTGGTCCGGTTTGGAAAGAATAGCACTTGATCATATCCAACTTAGCAGCTCTATCTCTTCCACCACAAGTACATGCCAATACTTAAATCCTACAATAACAATGCATCTGACTCATAACCAATAGGCAATGAGTGGAGAGACCGCCCAGGCACATATACTAGTTTTCGAGGTGATAATTAAGCGATTTGGGACAAATTTCAACACTCCCCCGCACGTGCAACCCTGATTCGCATGTGGAGAGGTCAACAAAGGATCCGAAACATGTGGATCACAATGGAACAAAGTGAAACTATGGCACAAACAAAGGGGAAAAGCCTCCAAAAACCTAGCACTGATACCATGTTAAATTTCTTGGAGGGTTCCAACCTAAAACCAATTGGCCATGAGTGGAGAGACCGTCCAAGTTCATATAGGAGTACTAGTTTTGGAGGTTATAATTAACCAATGTGGTACAAATTATAACACTCCCCTGCACGTGCGACCCCTAACCCGCACGTGGAGAGGTAAACAATAGATCAACAACATTTGGATCGTAATGAAACATGGTGCACTTATGGCACAAACAACGGGGCAATAACCAAGAGTCTTGTCCACAATCCTCCAAAAGCCCTACTCTTATACCATGTTAAAGCATCCAACTCATAACCAATTGGCAATGAGTGGAGAGACCGTCCAGGCTCATATACTAGTTTTCAAAGTGATAATTAAGCGATGTGGGACAAATTCCAACAAATGCTAAAAGCTTTATGAACACAGACTGCCTCCTAAAGTAGTGTTAAAGCGGGTGATAATTGCATTATCTAAACAAAATAGAGGCTTCTTTCTTTTCCTCTATGGTTGGTCGTACTTATACATTTTGCAACCAGCAGATATACATTTTCCTAGCATTTATTTCAAATGTTATCATCCATAACGTCTTGACTGTAACATCATTTCCTATACTTTAGTTTACATCTCCACAGGATTCCACATATTTCCCCTGATATACTTCACATGACAGATCAATATAAATATAACTTGTCCCAACTCATGTCAGACTAGAAAATAGTGTAAAATTTTGCAACGTAAACTCCAGAACAGACAATGCACGAAAAAAGAAAAATGCATGGATAACAACAAAGCAAATTCCATGTATACCCGGCAAACAACAGAACAGTTGAAGAACACAAACTAGTAACTACTAAAATCAAGGTCTCGGTTAAAAAAAAAAAAACGTATTTGATAACCTTGTTGCTCTTGTGGCTTGTCATAGCACCATACTCAGGATCAAAGTCAGCATCCTCAGGATCATCGCCTGCCACAAAAGAAAGCATCAACAAAACAATCATGAAGAGGCATGCGTGCATGCGGAAATCATTTCACCATAAAGTTCAATCAGTTCCATTCAAAAACATATCTTTGATGCAAATAAAAATTAAAAATGAGAACGTCGAACACCATTACCATCATTCACATCATCTTCGTCATCATCAGCATCTTCTTCATCGTCTTCTTCACCAGCAGTTCTTGAATTCCTAGCCACAACGTTGTTTGCAGCAAACCTTGACTGTGGCTTTGAATTATATCCACTGGAATGATTTACTGGTCTGTAGGGCAAGGAGTCGCTCTGATCATCTCCATCCTGTTCATAGTAATCATCAGACAACATCTCGTCTACAGGGACATCAATCTGCTCCCTTCGAACCTTATCTGTTTCCTTCTGCTCCTCATCATCATCTGACCCTAATCTATCTTCCCTGGCATCTGATGAATCTTCTTCGGATCCTTCCTCACTTTTATACTCGGATCCACTTTTTGACTCACGCCCAGATTCCGAGCCCCCACCATGAGCCTGCATAGGTTGACAGTCCTTCCAAAAGGTTGAACCCCATTTTCCCACCAAAGCTGTTCTCCTTCCGGAAGGCTGCAAGTTTGAAACTCTACCATTCTCTGTCGCTGCATCATCATGAATCCTACTCATATCATCCGGTTCATCACCATTTCCATATCGACTATCCATCTTGATTTCACAATCTTTATCACTAGAAGTTGCATCTACATTCTCATTTCCTACCACTCCGCGTACTCTCTCCACAGTCTTTCCTTGGATTTTCTCATCGGAGACACTCTGCGAAACTGCATCATCTGAGTAGTTCCTAAATAAAGCCATCCTTTCACTCACATTGAACTTAACTGTACTTTGCGCCCACTTCCCTTCACAAAGTAATTGCTTCAAATAGAAAGCAGTTAATGAATGTGAGAGCCGATATTAATTCCTGTACTCCCCTAGCTTCAGGAACCCAAAAACAAAAAATGCAAAGCCGGTCAGTGACACATCATCCGAAATATCTAAAGCCGCTATTTCACTCCAAATTAGTAACTGCAAGAATTTTATATAAGAAGAAATAACCTCAAAACAAACTTAGAAATCAAATAAACCAAAATGGGGTGATATTCTAGGCATCTCCATTGTTGAAAAACAGAGAAAACATCGCCACAGTGAGAAATTCAGATGGACTTCACCCCATCGAGATACATAATATCCAGAAATAAGTAGCCACAAAAGTTCAAATGAGGCAAAAGACCTAAACAGAACTATTTCTAGCAATATAGGAAGTCCATAAACTGTGCTATAGGAAGTCCAATTAGAATGACCAAACAATCAAGGATTCGATGAATCCTGATCCACAGAACCCGTAAACTCGGAAACGCCATACCCATTTCGAATCAACAGGGAAGCCAATGGATCGCTGCAGAATCTATCAGTATCGATGCAAAAACTTCAAAAAAACACCATTTGACAGGCCCTAGTTCATGTCAAAACTCTAAACCGACAGTAAAAACCCTAATTTGGCTGTGTTTTGCAGTAAAATGAGACAATCAATTGAAACAGGGAAGCTGATGATTCATTCGAACAGACTAACCTCTCTACAAAGGAAAACGCCAATTAAGTCGACATATTGAGAGAGAAAATTGATGCGCAGGTTAGAAAATCGCGCGCATAATCGGACGGCGCCGGAAACAGAGCTGCCGGCGGCGGAACAAAAAAACCGATTAGAAATACTTTGGGTTCTGGGGGAGATTATTAAGGAAGTTACTAGAGAGAGAGAGAGAGAGAGAGAGAGAGATGAACGAATCGGAAGGGGGCGGACGATTGTTGACGACGGGGTGGAGATTAGTGGGCGACGGCGGAAGAAGACGACGAGATTAGTGGATTTACCGGTCGATAATGTCCAGAGAGAGAGAGAGAGAGAGAGGAAGTGAGGGTTTTTTTTCCTTTCTAGAGAGAGGGGTTGTCAGGGGAAAAATAGGGATTTTTGCGTGGTAAATTTTTATGTGTATAGAAGCTTGTCTCTTTGTATTTGAAACGACGCCGTAGTGTACGTGTGGGCGTAGGCGTGCTGACGAGTTATTTTTTAGTAATCACGCGGTTGAAATGGGGAATATAATGGAGTGCAGGTTTTTTGGTGTCCGGATAAAAAAAAAGGGGGTCCAGTCCATTGTCAGCGTTTTCTAATCCCGCCCCGGTCCAGTTTGGATTTTTGTTGGCTGAAATCAGGCTCACAACATTAGAGTCATGATCTACCGAGTAATTCATCAACGAGCCTTAGTTGCGGACCTTCACATTTTGGACACTTTTCGGACCAAGCATTTTTCACAAAAATTGCTCCGATCAACCCCTTCCGAGTACTTGTTTTCAACGAATCCTTGCGCTGGACCTTAAAAACATCTTTTAAACACATCTAACAGTTCGGATCGTCGAAATTTGGTCTGAAACGTGGAGGTCCGCAACTTATGGAGTTGAGGGATTCCTCATTAGATCGCCATTCCACAACAATAATAAAAAATACTACATTTATTTTGTAGAGCTCATCGAGTTATTTGAACACAAGAAAAATTATATTCGTTGAATATCGATCAATGATTTATCAAAGCACATTTATCTTCAAACAAATGGGTCTGATTCAGAGTGCACAATGCATTTGTTTCAAAATAATCAGTATCCGATGAACGGGATTGTTTCTATACTTAAAGAACTCAACAATTTTTTTTATCATTATTGTGAGTTTGGGATGGGTCTACAAATATTCGAACGAGATGGAATTGTATGGGAGAAGACTAGGTTAGACCTGGGGCGTTTGGAATTATAAATTTAGTTGTAAAATATTGTCGGAGTAACTTATGAAAATGTAAAAGTAAATGGATGATATGGGTAGAATAATTGTTGGATAATTGATTTCACATTTTTTTAATAAATGTATTCCTTTTTTATCCTCTTCCAATGGGAATTTACAATTATGTCTCTCCAAGTGTGAAAGTGTACACAAACAAAAGGTTAATTTTGTAATTTAATAGTCTCTCCATCCCTTTTTAAGTGTGTTGTTTCATAAATCCAACTTATTAAAGAAAAATATCACTATTACATATTCCACATCAACTTTTACCTCCACTTTACCCTTTTCACATCAACTTTTACCTCCATTTTCCACAATTATCCTCCACTTTTACCTATTAACTCTTTACCCACTAATTTTTCAAAAGGGCAAAATAATATTATACAAACTTTAACCCATTAACTTTTCAAAACACACACTTATTTAGGGATAGCCCAAAATAGTAATGTCGACACTAAAAAGGGACGAAGGGAGTACATAAAGAGACCAAAAAAAAAAGATTTACCCAAAAAAAAAGAGAAACAAAATGTAGTCATAAAAAAAAGAATGGAAAAATTTCCTGAATTACCAAAAAAAAAAAGAATGGGAAGTCACTTCCTTTTGCAGCTGCCTATTAGTTGGAGTATATAATCTCAATAATAGGTTTTGGTTCTTTGTAGACCCCTTTTGCCCTATTGTTTACATTGGTTGTTATTATATTTAATCTTCTATTACAAAAACCTCTTACTTAGCAGAATTAATTGAAAAAATTTATTTCATTATTTTTATAATCTTTATATTTGAAATATAAGTTTATTTTACTTAGTTGAAAATCCAAAAAAAAATTGAAAATTGTTATACTAAGCAAAGTACAATAATTTTTGTGATATATAAAAAAAAATAAACAAACAGATGCTAAAATTCCAATTCACACATACTTTGCAAAAAAAGATTGTGACATGTTACGCCCTGAATTTCAACAATTAAATTAAGCATTTCTCAAATAGAAACTACGATACTTTATAAATTTACTCCCAAAAGTCTCACCATAACATTCCAAGTTCATAACTAATAGCAATGTCTAAGTTGGGTACCCGTGTCTCATGTGAATACATGAATAAAAGTGTTAAGTTATTACATTCTTCCAACGTCAAAAGAGAATAAGATAAATGGAGTGTAAGGACCCGTAAATTTAATTATCTTTCCAGAAATAAAGTTGGGGAAATGTGAGGAATTGATTAAAATGTTAAAGTGTTAGAATATTTTGTGTTATGTGTTGATTAAGACCTAACGCATTTGGAAGATCAGGTGTTGCTTGTTTCACTCCGGGAAGTAGAGATTCGGT
This sequence comes from Gaultheria prostrata, assembly GCA_036023075.1. Classification (NCBI taxonomy): domain Eukaryota; kingdom Viridiplantae; phylum Streptophyta; class Magnoliopsida; order Ericales; family Ericaceae; genus Gaultheria; species Gaultheria prostrata. The sequence goes on along the minus strand of JAXBDA010001918.1, from coordinate 27,693 downwards.
TGGAGCACTTTGGTAAAGCTAGGGTTTCGCTCATCTATTCAAATCAAGCTCTTTTACTTGAGGTAGGGGATTTCTACTTTTTCCTAGTAGCGTATGTGTGTGTATAGCATCCCTCCTTGATCAATTTCTCCCACGCTTTTCTAAATCCTTTGATGTAATCACTTTAAGTCATGTTTGAGTTGGAAAAATGCATGTCTTGCTATTGTATGAGTTTCCCTTCAATAAGATAGTCATGCTATCCAAATTTTGCCTTGGTTCAATGATCTCCTTTGTGTCTTGAGCAAACTCACTTGAAACCCATTTTTGTGCAACTTTGATTGGAGAAAGACTTAAATTCATGTTTATTATTGTTTCCTTTTGTTAAATTAGTTGTTGATTCAGTCCCCTCTAGCTCATTGCATTGATATTTGGCTTTGGAATCGTCGAAATCGGAGTTCTAGAGCAAAATCCCCAAAAATCCCATTTTATTTTTGAGCAATTTTTGGGTGTGTTGTCTGGAAATCCCGCCCGGGTGGGAATCACGGCCGCCCGGGCGATTTTGATAGATTCGAGGCGACTTTTTCTTTGGTGTTCCAGCCTTTCCCCATTTGCTTGTTTGGTCCCTGAATGTGTATTTTACATCCGTAATGTGTCTTCCTACACTGGTAACACCTAGGAACTTATTAATAATGGGGAATGCTTGACGGTGTTTGTGTTAGCTTGTTGGTTAATCTAGTGAGGGCTCGGTACATGAGATGACACATTACTTTACTTTTATGCCATGCTGGGGTACGGGACACCTACGGATGGACATTATGACACATGTATCACGTTTGACACGAGGTTAACATGAAAACTTAATAAGTGGAATTGTGGACTTGGAACATTGGATACGGGGCCTAAATGGTAGCCCAGAAGGATACTTGGTCCGTCCTTAGGACGTGTCACGAGGAATGATGCATTGGCTAAGAGGAAGATGGCACGGGGCCTATATGGCATGCCCGGAAGGATACTCGGTCCGTCCTATGGTTGTGTTGCGAGGAATTTGTTAAGCGAATGATGATAATGATATGAAACACGATGAATGAATACTTGGGACATATGTGGCGTATCCAAAGCATTGAGCTTGGTGTCATTCCTTGAGCTTGTTGGAATTCCTCAAGTCTTGTAAAATGCTTATGCCTTCGTGTCTATGTCTCACGTGCACTTCATTTGCATTTAGAATTAGTAAATATTTTTCTACTAGGCTAGTGAGCTCACCTTTATAAATTCAGGTACTCAGCATGGAAGAGCATGACACGGGATTACATGGAGTGTGTGCATGACATCTTTTGAAAGCTTATGGAGAAAGTTATTTGATCATCTTGGATTTAGCATATTTTGAAAGAGATGATCTTGTAACTAAATCATAATTTTACTTTTGACATTGGTATTGTGATAACTCTAATCGCTCATTTATTTTCATTTGGGGTACGGTGACCATAGACTATTGAGAATGTTGACTTGACTATGTAATATGAATTATGAGATTTTGACTTTGACTGTGGAATGTGTTGACTTCCACGTGGATTATGTTTACATATCTATTTGTAAAATTGAGGGTGTGACACGGAGCTACAAGTTCATCTCCCAAAAATAGTGTTCATGAGATAATCAAATATGACACCCCAACTTTTATTAGTAAATAAAACAATAGAAAGAATTTAAAAAAAAGGGATTTTAGCATTTGGCAGCTGCCACTTATCGCCAAGAATTAGGAAACTTATTTGCAACTTAAAAGCCTATCGAAAAAGGAATTTTCAAATGAAGCATTTTTCTGGGTGTGCCAATTTTTCTAAAAAGAAATTGGAAAATTTTCAATTATTATTTCAACCCTGTTAACAATATCACAGTACAAAAAACGAGACACGAGTCGCCGCGAGGCAATGAGCTTGGCGGGCAAGCAAAGGAAAAGCCCGGAGTTGATGAACTGCATCTTGACTTGATGCCCACGAGATTTCCCTAGGGCCTTATGAGGTTGCAATTAATGCATGGGATTATGGGTAGATTCCATGGGATATTGGGGGTGTTAACTTAGACATATAGATAGTTCTAGAGTTGGGCGATAAGTATAAATAGGGAATTCCTCCCACATACACGCCACACACATGCCACATACCACATCACACGTACACCACACCAGGCATAAAAATATATACAGTATTAAAAAAAAGGGAAAAAGAAAGAACCCGGGCCCGGTACGTTTCAATAAATTTTTTGATAAGTTCCGGTCGCAGGCAGGTGAGTTATGAATTAGCCCAGTTACATGAAGTTTTGCGTAAAATTTATGTCCTTATCTTTCTAAAGTATTTGATATATGAAATTCTTTTGTAGCAAATATACCATGGAATTATGATGTTCTGCACAGTTTATGAGAAAAATATTTTCGATACATTCGAACGATGTCCCTGGAATCTGGGGGACGTTAAAGATACCAGTCGGAACGGTGTTATAAGGGCGGAGTGGTAAGGGGCATAGCCAAGTGTCCAACTGAATTGATCAATTCAAGATGTTAAGTTGAGGGTCGCTCCCTCACAGCTGGCGAAAATCGTCGGATGGTATATCGTATGGTTCATGAAATACTATGTTACATTTGAGCTTTTTTATTTTTTTGATTTCAGTTAAGTCATGAAAAATTGACGTTATGATTTGTGATTTGATGAGAATAATTTTTAAATTCCATGATAGACCGTGTAACTTTGTTAATTCGTAAACTCACACAGACAGTGACTTATGATATTGATTACATTTGCTCTACGTGTGGGTTTGTTTATTTTATTGTAAATGAGAGTTTGTTCCTTAAATGCAGAGGTTATTTATTTAGATAATCTTATTTTCATGATTTTGCATCTTTCTAATTCTCTTAATCACTGTAAGCATTTGTGTATTACATTGGATTGACCTTTACTTTTACAATAACAGACTACAAACATCTTATAGGCATCCACAGCTGTGTAATTCTTTGTTGACTTGACTCGGTATCGAATCCATCAAATTGCAGGGACACCTATAGCGGCGGTAGCAAGAGGAAGAAGAAGAAGAAGGGTAGGGAGACGCAATGGTGAGCTAATATCCTATCTTTTAGCTACAAAAATACAACTATGCAAAACAAATTTAATTTGAGAAAACTGTTATATACGAGATAAGATTTACGTACTGAGTGAAATTACTATGACACGGATGAATGAGATGGTTTGGATTATTAAGACATGAATGAATTTTTAAAGGAGACTTTGTGTGAAGCCATCAAAGCAAACTATTATGCTGACTTTATGAGATGGATTGAATGCAACTATGAAATTCATCCAGTTTTCTTCCTTCTATTTCCAAATTGTTTGTATCTTTCGAACATAATTGTTTTTAGTTGTTTATGACATTGTAATTGATTTTTACTACTCAAGACAAAATGGGCCTTTCTAATTCATCCAGTTTTCTTCCTTTTATTTCCAATTTGTGTACCCTGATGCACTTTAGTGCCGTTTTATGGAATTTGAGATTGTTTATTAGGAGTTGTGGAACAATTAGAATGTATTTGAAAATTTGATGAAAGAGTGATACTCTTTCCATATGTGTCTCATGATTGTTGTTCCCTTCCATACTGCACCCTTTTACATAGCTGCCAATTCTAATTTGTCACGCCCTCGATTTTCAACATAATTGAATAAGCATGTTTCCTCCACAAAATATTTCGTTAAACTCATTATTTGGTCCAAAATCCCCTTACAGTGTTTTTATTGACAACGAATGACAAGTCTAATTCTCGGCACCCATGTCCCATATGAATTACTTTACAATATTACATTCTTTCAACAAGTAAAAGTTTTGCAATGCTTCAAATAATCTTTCATGCCATGATCTCACTATGTCATGCACATCACGCACCCCATGTCATGCTCCAAGCCACACCTGAAACAGCAAAGGGGTGAGCATTCACTTCGCCCAGTAGGTATCCTCTTTGGGTTTCAGACATATAAATGCATAACAAGATATAATGAACGGAAGCGCAACATAATATTGACAAATAACAAGTAAACCACCCAGCATATCATTTGGTTATAGCAACTTAACATCATCCTTCACGCGTCCCTCACGTACACCTCTACGGTATAGACTTTAGGTAACAAACTCTCAAACTTACCTCTAACCAATATTATCAATCATAACGTTACTACTTATCAAAGCCCCATGTCACTCAGTAAAAATAACATTAGCTGGGTCCAACAACCCTTGTACTAAACCATCTTCAAGGTACCATAGCGTCTTTTCAATCATGCAATCATTTTCTTTCCTTCTTTTCGTCTTCCAACTCCACCGTCAGTAAATCATATTTCCATTATCCTTCCTTCATCCCGACACGGTTAATCTTTCTCTTTCAAATCCATCAACATGTCCGTTGAGACTCACACCAATCAATATCATGCACGTAATCCTATTTCTCTTAAAACGTTCATTACATACTCACATACACACACACACACGCACCAGATACCCTAGTCGATGTATTCCCCGTGAGTCCATGTACCGTACCATACCCACACGTACTCCGACGTATCCCACGATTACCCACGTGTCAAACAATTTCTCTATTCGTGTTCCCCAGTGCCCTATAAGTATACATATATCATACCCGAGTCTTGGTAGTGGCCATGTGTCCCTCGAGTGTCCAAGTATTCCCCAAAGTATCTTTATGTGTAACGCCCCAAATTTCATAAACATAAATAATTACATAATCCACGTGGAAGTCAATAGGAGTAACCAAAGAAGTCTCAGAAATTCAAATATAAGAGAGTAGCTCAAGAATTTGTCACATTAGGTCAACCATCACTCCAATGTGTCCATTACAGACCAAGTGTACCACTCATGCTCTCAATACACCCTCATCATGCGTCTCATTCAATTGTTCCATTCAATATAATCCGGGCATACCCTTTCGGGCCCCGTGTCACTCCAGGCTTACCCTTTCGGCCCCCGTGTCACTCCGAGCATACCCTTTCGGGTCCCGTGTCAATATTTTCTTCCATCATTATCATTTCATGCTCAAACGATCCATTTAAGTGTCCATGCAATAGCTCAACTCAAAACAACGCTCAAAAACTCTAGTTCGCTCTAACCGTCAACTCGCGTCAATAAGTGCCAAACACATCACTTAAACCCCAAGGGAACTTGAGGACTCAACAAATATCACTCATGATATTCATGGTAGGTATCTCAAGGTGTTTCAAGTCAATGAGAACAAGTATAGCACGTACGTTATCCGATCGAAGGCCAAAGGGGTCAAAATAGCCAAAAATTGGCCAAAGGGTAGAGTGGATCGATCCACAGGCAATAGTGGATCGATCCAAAGTCGCCTGTTCAGCAGAAATACAAGGTGGATCGATCCAAAGGCAAGGGTGGATCGATCCACAGTGGTCCATGGCAGTTTTGACGGGTTTTGAACAGCCCGAGTATTTTTGCCATAACTTTTCACACCGAACTTCATTTTGGACGAGTTATATATCAAAACGTAGGGAATTGGAAGAGCTACAACATTATAGTTTTGCACTTTTCCTGATTTTGTATTTACATGGCCCGAAAAGCATGAACAATAACCTGTTCTAACAGATTTTCACCCAAGGTGGGGAATTTCAACCCAAACTCAAAACTACTCCTCAGACCCAGATTTCTATTGCACAAATTAACCAATAAGCATGAAAGAAGGTAGAGACATCAAATAAATCATGGATTCATCTATCAATTCCATAGATCAATGGATTTTTCAACAAAATTAACAAGAAACACACTTTACTTAAGAGATTTCACTACCACCCACACATAAACACTTAACAAGCAAGTAAGAAACTCATACCTCCTGTGATTGAGGTTGAAAAACCACCAAGGAGCATAACCCAAACCCTAGCTTCAAGATCCAAGAAAAGTCCTCCTAATCCCGGAGTGAAATAAACACACCCACGCGTAGAGCACGAGAAAATAGGAAGGTTTTGTGAAGGAGTTAAGTTTGGAGGTGACCATTGGCTTGGGTTGGTAAGAAATTTGAAGGAGATGAGCTATGGAGGGAGAGAGGGAGGCCGGCTGGTTTGGGGGAGGAGAAGGGCTCCTGTCTCTCTCTCCTCCACCACACAAACTCAAAATGCACACACACCACACAATTTAAAAAGGGGTTTCAATAATTACACCAAAAACCCATATGTGGCTTGTGTAAATCAATTCCACCCCAACACTACACATCACATATGCCCTCTCATCACTTAGCTAATTTTATCATTATACATCATTCCACACATTACCCCAACTGTATTTCTAAAAAAAATAATTAAAATTTTCGGGTCTTTGCATAATTTTTCTTCCTCTAGATGGTCGTGAACGTCTCAACAAAAGTACTACCATTCTAGCAGAAGGGTCCATGTGGCAAGCAGACTTGGAATTGTATGCCATAGTTTTATTTTTTTCCACACCATTTTCTTTGCAATTGACTTGAGTTCTTTGTATTTCTTGTAACCTTCATATGCTTGAATTTAGATGATTGATTTCTCATCCGGAGTATTTGTTTACAATACGTACAATTTGATTGAATGTTTTTGTAATACCTTCAATGAAGACAATGATCCACTGTCACCCACTATTTGCTTAAAGGCCACTATGGATCATTGAAGGTATGAGAAAAACAGATTGCCAAAAACTGAGTACTTTCTAAAAAAAAAACTTATTGTTTACCCTCTTCTCTACCATGGGAAAATTTTGTGATTGAGATAAAAGGTTTTGTGGTGAAAATTTCGAATCATTTAGATAATTTATGCTTTTGTCATAACAACATATTTTTTTCGAGATTATATGCCTCTAATCAAGCTAATAAAAAGGTTGCTATCGAAGAAGATGGGATGAGAAGTTTGGGGTCTAAATTCTCCTTTCAAGGTTAGGTTTAGATTCTTCTCTGCTCGATGGAGATACTGTTAAATTTATACCATATTTTGTGGACTAGCATATTCATTATTAAAAGTTCCGGATCAGTTCGACTATCAAATTTATCGGAGTACTTGTAGACCCATTTGGTTAGTGATCATCCTTTTGTAATGGGTCATTTTGATGCACTTAATTTATTAGTATGTATTTTGTTAAGTGTGGGCCTGTGCATAAAGTTAATTTGGACCCATAATGGGCTGGGCCATTTTATAAGCACAAGAGGAGGTCCTACTCCCATCCTTATATATTTGTGTTTGTCTAGCCCATTGTGACACACGGCTGGAAAAATCTAGAGGAAAGGGAGTAGTTACTTCTCTCTCCTCACAAAGGGAGCAAACGTGTACCAAGTTTGGGGTTCTCCCGACTTTTCTGGTCCGATCGAATCCATAGCAAGAGTCTTCCACTTCACTCATGAAGATGGCTTCTTCTTCTTCTCTCACAGGTATGTGACTTGATTTAATTTTATTCATATGCCATGAATTGAGACAAGAATTTAGGGTTTTGAGTTTGGGTAAATCTAATAGATACTCCATTCCAATTGATACATAAACACTTAAAAAAAATGAAGAACAAGTTTGAAGGGGAAAAGAATGGTGGTGGTATTGAAAACTTTTTGAGAGGCCTTGAACATGTTTGATTCATACTGACATAAATGCTTCAAGTTTGAAGACTGTTTGAACTGGTAAAACAAACTTATATTTTGTATAAAAGACACTATATCCAAATGACACTATTGTAAAGCATTCTTCCGATTTTGGTTGCATAGGCAATGTGAATACACTCTTTTGTAAGCATATTTGCAGCAATGTGAAGACACCATTTTCTCTTATTGGCATTAATTGTATTGGAATCCTTTTGGATGGTTTGTGTTTTAATCGTAGATCAAAAATTTTTAATTGTTTTTTTTGGCATATATTGCATAGACAATTTGAAAGGATTGAATATTCATGACCCTTTCTTATAACAGTTGAGTTTGAAAAAAATTATGGGTTAGTTGTAAATTTTGGTTATGAATATGGTATTCTCTATCTTAGTGTTTTACTTATTGTTCGTGAATCTCACCAAACTCTATGTAGCATGGACACGGACACGACACACACGTGATTTCTAAGAAAAAGAGGAACATTGACACGGTAGGGACACATGTATAAAAATCTGGATACTTACCATGATTACCTGCTTTTAATGGGATTCACAATAGAGTTTCCTTAAGTTCCTATCATCAATTCTTTTGAATATCTGGACTCACTCCTTTCTATCTCTCTTTTGATACATTGATGGTAACTCTTATGAAGCGCATAAGGGAGCACAACATGCTCTTTTTTTTTATCTACATTTGGACTTGAGTATAATAAAAAGAGGGATATTTCAAACTTTTATAGTTACAGTTGCAGAGGAGTGTGGGGGTTGGTCCATGGCAGAGAAGTGTGCACCAAGATATTACATGCGTATTTTTTTTTCTTTCTATTTTTAAAGCGGTTCTTTAAAGAAAAGCCTCTTTCATAAATTCATCCTTAATTTTTGCCTTCGGAGGAGAAGTGTTACCAATTGTGGTACATTATGGGACTATTCAATTTGTTGATATACTATTTTCTTTGGCCATGAGTATGTTTACAACTTTGGGATCTTATTTGGAAGAATTGGTGTGACCAATTCTATGGGACTTTGAAGACCTAGGATGACTCCATGTGTTATGGTTGTGACAATTCAGTATTAATGTGTGTAGGTTGTGATTATGTGCCCATGAACTATTGTATTGGTTGTGAACGGATGTTTTTTTCTTCTTTTTGAATTCACTTACTTTAAGTTGACTAGATGGCTGTTTGAAGCCTATTTTTTAAAGGCAATTATTTCTCAAAAAAGTTGGGATGGTCACAAGTAGGAAAGGGTATTTCAATTTAGTTTTGCTCAAAACATGTTGCTCAACATTGATAAAGGAACTAAACAATGAGGTGTAGAAAAGGAATGCCAACCTCTGGTTCATTACGTCGTGTCGTGCCTTTAGGCACGGGCATTCCCTAGTTATATTATATATTATTACAACATATAGGAGTGAGTTGTACAAGCAACACTCTAGTCCTCAATATTCATAGTATAGCAAATTGGCCAAACCCAATACAATTCTCGCATGTTCTAGAAACCACGGAAATCTTCATGAAATTTTTTGTCTCCTTTCCCATTATATATTTCCCCCTCTTTCAAATTATTTCTTCTACAGTCCCCTCCTACTCTGCTCCACAATGGTATAATACTACAGCTACCCACCTTCCTTTCCTAACATCTCTCCGCCTTCTTTAAACCTTGTGGGCGCGAAATCACCACGACCGTTCCCAAGCTCTGCCATAAAATATATATATAACCAACTCTTCCACTTTCCTATTGAACGCTGGTCTTTAATTGGATACTCACCCAAGCAACTACCATTACTAAAAATCACCATTCGCCAATATTTTTCGTCACGAAACGATTTCGACAGGTATTCTATCTTGCATTTTGTTCATCCATAAAAATTAGGTGTTTTTTTATTTACTTATTATTGTTATTATTTTTGTTGGGTGTATGGTTGCGATCCTTGCAGAGGATAGGAGAAAACTCATATGAGATGGGATTTGAAGTGAGACTTACAGGGCTATCGCTAAAATTACGTAACCGGTAACCCGAATTGTTTTAGTCTAGAAGGTTTGGTACAAAATTGTTCTGCGAAAACAAATTTTTGGATGAAATTCCGAATTAAATTTTGTCATACAATTTACTCTAAATCTTGTACTAATATAAATATATATATGTTGGTATCTAAACACAAAAAAAATAAGGATGCTCTCCCATGGTGTATATGTCCAGTTAGTGTGGGGAACGCCACATCATGAGGGGTGGATTGGGATCTTTCGGGTCATGCACCACCTCATGAATTAGTTCACAATCTCTCTTCCTCGTGGAGTAGTGGTTTACTGGAACATTTTTTTTTAACATCAATAGTCACTATGGATATGTTTAAGTGTGAGTTTAGCTTAATTTTTTTAGACGCTTGACATGTGTTTCGGTCACCATATTATGTCAAGATAAGTCCGAACAAGTCCCGTCCTTGCCTTGAAATTGTGCATCATTTAAAAGTTCACACTGTTTCTATTTAGGAAAACTTTAGGAAAGCCTAGAGGTTCTCTTGTTATCAATAAGCTAGTATTTTGTACAGACTTAATTCCATATTTTATTCCAGCTATCTCACGAAGCATTCTGGCACGGACACGACAAAATGAAAACTTAAAGAGAATTCCTTTTTGTGTCAAACAAATCTAAGCTCTTCTGCATGATACAAAATATCAACAAATTCTTCTAATTTGTGGGTGAAAAACATGATTGTTTAAAAAAAAATTGCATTCTTTTTGCATACCAAAGAATATATATTTTTCCTAGTGATCACAACAGATTAGAACATACATGAACTTTAGTTGCAGCATCATAGGTAGTTTGGTCTACAAGGGAATTTGGAGGTTTGGACACCTCTAGATATTATTGGACATGAGCATGTGCCTGCTTGATTAGTACATACATGAAAAAAAAAGTTTGAGGAATCGTCAATAACTCAGGGTAGCTATTGGGTTAGAATTAGTACTAGGAACTCTACTTTTTTTTTGGGAACTGACTTATATACTTTTGTTGATACTTTTTTAGAAATGGTGGACAGTAATGACTCATGAGGAGGTTACAGATTGCATGCGGATTATGTCGAGCCTTTACTTCCTCACGTTTATGAGCAACTAACTGACAACGATGGAGCGAGATTGGCGTATCATGCGATAGCAAAGGTAGAGCAGGAGAAAGGTCATTACACGCCAATAATGAGATGGCAGGTGGGACTACACCGCCTTAGAACCCAACTCTTAGGATGCCAAAAAGCTATTGTTATTTACCAAAATCTGACCCAATATAATGCACTCCTGAATAATATGCATATGGATGGCAACCACATACCACCTGCGCCCGCCCCAGCACCGGAACCTGACCCCGCATATTAACCCGTTTTTGACCCACAAGCATTCCCTTCAGTACTTGCACCTTTCCCGGAATTCTTAGTTCCGCCCCCACCTAAGCCGATAGTGGAACCAGAACCACAAGGACAACCAGTGGGAAACCCGGTGGAGTTGGCAGGTGACCCAATAGAACCGGAGGGTGATCCTGCAGATCCTGTATCGTATGGTTCATGAAATAATATGTTATGTTTGAGCTTATTTATGCTTTTGATTTCAGTTAAGTCATGAAAAATTGACGTTATGATTTTTGCTTTGATGAGAATATTTTTAAATTACATGATAGACCATGCAACTTCGTTAATTCGTAAACTCATGCAGGCAGTGGCTTATGATATTGCAATTTCTCTTTTTCAGGTGATCAGGAATAAAGGGGATGGGCGAGTATCGATATTGAAATTATGTAATGCTTGTATCATAAATAAATAAAGATGTAATCTATGTAATGAATAAAGGATTCTAGCGAGTTGTGTTTGTAAAATATGGTTTCCACAATAATAAGATGTCTTCTTTTGAAAAAAATAAAATGAAGTAATAAGTAAGTATAATGTCGATAGAGGCCTTGGGTGGGACGAGCTCACTGGCCGGTCACGGTTTTCAATTGATCCGTTAGTTTTGGGTCGTGATAAAATAACTCGTCTTTGTATGCCTTTTAACCAATGTCATGCACTCCAACCACATCAACTCATGCTCCGTGGTTTGTACCTGAAAATGGAAGGTTGAGCTACACTAGCCCAATAGGAAAATCTTATTCAATCGCTAAATGCATACTCCCTCCGTCCCAAAATGATAGTCCATTTTGGGACTGCGTGCCTTTTTCAACGGCTTGTATCTATTAATGTGAACCTCAAAAAATATCCATTATGGATCTTGTTTGATTGGTCTCATTGAGAACTTTAATATGGTGCAAAAAAAATTCAAAAATTATTTCGATAAATATATATATTTTAGTTTAAAAATTGCACGTAATTTCGTAGTGGACTATCAATTTGGGACGGAGGGAGTATGATATGACATGAGCATGAAGAAGGTGATGTATTGCAAGGCAATCAACCAATAAGAAACATCAAGATATGATCAAGTTTAGATTTGAAGTGTCTCATGTCATAAAAACCCCGTTTTCTCAAAGTCAAGCATCAACCAAAAACATTTCAGCTCCCATAGTTCAGCTCCCAACTCATCCTTTCCACCATCTCAATAACCGAGAATTTTAGGGACCGTATTCCTCCTGTCGGGTTCTTGGGCCTCGTAACCCCTATCATGCATTCGAGATGTCTCCCTAGGACCTCGTAGCACTCTGCCGAGATTCGTGGGCCTCATAACCCCTGCCAAGATTCACGGGCCTCATAACTTTTGCCTATGGACGCACTAAGTGGTGGCCCTAGTAACATCAATCCAACTTTAATAGTAAAATATTTCCTCATTTTCCTTGAATAACCAAGTGTCCTTTATGTCACGCCCTCAAATTTACAACATTATTTAGTAACAATATTTCCAAAATAGTAGTCAACAATCTCATTAGTCAAAGTCAAATCCACTCTCACGAGTCAAAGTCACACATAGTTCTAGTCAAACCGGTACCCGTACCCAAATGCATAAGTAGTAACTGTACCAAAGTTATCACATCTCGTTCATAGTCAAAAGATATCAATGAATAATGAAGTTACAAAATCATCTTTGCCAAAAATAATAAGTTTCCATGATGATATGATAACTCCACAACAATTAGCTTTCAAAACATGCACACACTTCAAGCATCCAACTTCATGCTCCTCGTTGAGTACATGAGATTGATAGGGTGAGCTCACTAGCCCAGTAGGAAATAATTCTACTAGCGCTAAGGGTATAAAGAATAAAATGTGTGCAAGGAATGACATTCATGAAAAAAATGCTCGATAGAATGGCAAGCACGATAAAGCCAAGTGTTGAAATCCAAAATATTTCCAAAATGTGTCTCGTTCCCCAACTACCGTGTCATTCATTTCCTTCCACGTCATCAACTCATTCACATTATCAATCTTTCATTTAAATAAGGAATTCATCCCTCTGCCAGATTTCGTGGGCTCCGTTCATCCCTGCTGGATTTCATGGGCTCCGTTCACCCATGGCCAGGGATGCACCAAATGGTGGCCCTAGTATTCACATTACCATTATAAGTCATCAATTTATCGCTCATGTGTCCAAAACATTCGTACAATCCATTTCGTTCAAAAACACGTGTTTGACGATTTTCCCTAGATCCACAAGTGTCAAGCATACAGTGGAATATCGAGATAAATCAACAATCATTCAAGGATAGGTTAGAATCGAGTATTTCAACAAGCAAACGAGTGTACGACATGAATAAAGTGAGTACACGACCAAACCAACACAATCGGGGATCAAAAGAACAAGACTGGCAAAATTTACAAAGGGGTATCGATACCTAAGTGGGTATCGATACCAAGTGTCCAGTTTTGGAAGCAGCGCGCTGGGTATCGATACCCAACAAAGGGGGTATCGATACCTATTCCTTTTCGAGCAATTTTTTGACAGATTTTCCAAATGGAGAGGTTTCAACCCAAGGCCAAATTTTTAGGTTCCAAACATCAAATAAACATGGAGAAAGGATATATCAACCATCAATTCATGGATTAATTAACCAAATGTATGGATTCAAGCTCAACCAAGATCAAAACCCATTTCGTGGAGATTTTCATGTGTGACTAGAAAATGGGGAATAAAATCAAGAACAATGTAACATATCAACAATATACTATTAGAGGAAGTAGAAAATGATCCCTATCTCAAAGTGTGAGCTTCAAATGGTGAGAGAAAGGAAAACCCTAGCTCATTCTTGCAAACCCAACCGAAATATGCCTCCTCCAAGCAAAACCAAGAACACCCAGACTCTAAATCACGCGTAGAAGATGGATTTGAGGTTCGTTCTTGAAGTGGTAAAGTGTGGGAGGTGGATTTGGTGGAGGAAATGAAGAAAATTTGGAGAGGAAAGTGAGAGAGCGGGAGCTAGCTGGGTAGAAAGAGAGAGGGGAGAGTGTTTTATCTCCCAAAATCTGACCTCAACCCCCTCTATGTGTGTCCCTATAATTACACTCACACCCCCTTGTGTTCTAGTGTGTTTCATATGCACCCACATGCAATTATCAACTCCACATCCGAAAATTATTTAAAAACACGGGTCCTTACACTTTCATTTCGTTTAAATCATGTTCATTGGTTCAACATACAATGCCACTACGTGTCATGCATGTATATATATGATGGCAATATCAATTACATCTAAAGGACCAATCGACTATTCACATTTCTAGTCCAACAAGAGGAAACAATCAAGTTTTAGAGGGTATAATGAGCGACATCACGATAACTAAATAAATAGTGCGAACAGGAAACAAGAGAGTTTCGAAACAAAGAATTTGACTCGACGGAGTCTTCGGAATTTCAGTCCGGACGGTGGGCATTCTTGTCCGGATGGACGGGGTAGAAAATAGGGGTCTCAACAGCACGTAGACTATCATTTTGGGACGGAAGGAGTACTATTTAATCCCACCCTCCATAAATATTACATCAATGTGAGTCCATGCTTACTAAATAATATCTCTTACTATCTTATTCCCCTTACTATTTAATCTAGACCAAAAATTATCCTGCATCCAATCGGGCCCTAGGGGATGAGGAAGGTATAAATCATCCCCCTCCCCCTTATCCCGGTCCCACGTCTTATACTTGGTTTGCCATGTTTTTTGTGAAGGGGTATGAGTTATACCCCTCCCAGATTAATACCCCTCAATACCCCTTCAGGAGTACTAATTTATAATAGGGGGAGATGTTATAACTTAATACCCCCGAAAAATGACCACCTGTAGACACCCTAAGTTGGCTCGGTAGGTATTTCAAGTACCGCTCTGGGCGGACTCCCGATGATGAAAGCGATACCCTAGTGCTTTGGGAAGGTTCACGTGGATCTCATAACTTTTGTAAGGATTTGGCAGCCAAGACCCAAAACCTCCCTAACCAATTTGGCAGCCAAGACCCAAAACCTCCCTAATTAATTGAAATATCGGCCGGCCGGCCCATCCACTTGCAAACCGCCAGAAACCCGGTCTTCTGACCGAAATCCACTATTCGTAGCCAGATGATCGGGACTCAAATTCTTCCCGGTGATCGGATAATTGTGTTGATTACTTAACAATTAAGTTGCGGACTCTATGAGATAGAGTTCAAAGTTGATCTAACGTCCCAATTCATCTCATGATTGGATTGGGACTCTGCGGTGTTAAGCCCTATATATAGGTGTCATTGCTCTTCAAATTGACACACAATCCGTCACCCCCACAATTCGAAACTCTGGGCAAAATACTCCTCACATCCCACTCTTCAAAAGCCCTTTAATCCTACAAGGCCAAATCAACCCCGTAAAAAACCCCCCAAATCCGACCGAAGGTTTTGAGGTTACCTGAAGTATCCACTTCGAAGTAAGCAAATCAAGAAGAAGTTTAATCGCTGAGGGGGTAACCAAAAAGGTTAATACACCTTTAAAGTCAGTCAATTTCTTAACTCTTCTCTTTTTGATATTTCAATTTTAGTCGAGTAGCCTTTCTCTGTTTTTCTTGTTTCTGGCGTTGGGAAGAACACTGACCGGTGAACCGATTAGCTGGCCGACACATTAATCAGTGTGATCTGCAGGCCACCAAATCCATTGGTCGCCGACAGATCAGTTTGCTGGCACAGTTTGATTTATTTTGTTTTTGTGTGTGAATGATGCTCCAATCTCCCTTCCCCGTGTGTGCTTGGTGTTTTATTGCTTTCGCCACCCATAACTGTTAAAGGTTTAAAAATCGGCTAAGTGCAAGATCGAGTAAAGTGTTGAGATTATTCTATGTCAAGCAAGTACAGGCTAGCCTTCGTGGCTAAGCGGAGAGGGGTGCCTAACACCTTCCCCTCACCGTACCCGTGTTTCCCGAACTATGAATCTCTGGTAAAGGGCTTTTTCTTGGTTTTGCCTAAACCAAGTGGCGACTCTAAGAACAGTCGAATGTGTGCTGCAACGGGCACCTAGGCGCTCAATGGTCATCCTGTGTAGTGATAGCGAAACCCGCCCCTCGCGGGCTCGGGTCCTAAATTTCGCAGGTCTACCCCCCCCCGTTTTTTCAGAGTACTTCCGCACATATTTTTTTATTTTTTTGCACCAAATTAAACTAGTAATCGAGATATTCAATTCGATACAAAAAAATTGAAATTTTTAGGGTTGGGTTATAGTGGCGGGCTCTTCTTAGGACCATATACACCGTACGCGGAATACTTTAGAATTTGACATTGTTGGCTTGTTGAGTTGCTTTGAATATCCTTCGGATAAAAAAATCAAGCACTTCCGCGTATATTTTTTTTTATTTTTGTTGCATCAAATTAAACTACTAATCGAGATCTTTAATTCGATAAAAAAAAATTGAAGTTTTTTATACTTTAGAATTTGACATTGTGGGAGTATAACATAAAAATTACTAAATTACTATGTAAATTACAAATAATTGCTAAAAATTATTTTTAAAATGTTGTAACATGTATTAATTTTTTTTTATAAAATTATTAAAATTAGTTATTACAAGTAAAATATTAATAAGTTTGTATTTAATATAAGTACAAAATCCATAATTAGGAAAAATAGCAAAAAATTAAGTGGTAGGATAATTATTAAAATGAATAATTAAAAAAATTAAATATTTTAATTTTAGATATAATTAATAAAATAAATTATCATATCATATTTATTGACAAGTATATAATTAATTTAATTAGTCTTATGTTTATGTATTTATTTTATCGTAAAATCTAATATGACCCATGCAAAAGGGCAAATAAGTCATTTGTCAGGTTTTTACATCATCCACCCAATTTTATCACTCTTTATCACAAATTCATCCAAACCATGTACTATTTAATCTCTCTCCATAAATGTCACATCAATGTGGGTCCAGCCTTACTATCTTATCTTGCATCCGATCGCCCCTACAATTTTATCTATCCTCACTACTTTATCTACTCAAAACTATTCTGACATCCAATCGAACCCTAAGGGCAAATTGATGGTGCTTACAAATCCTATCCAATAATGGACTGCTTAGACTGTATGCTTTCTAGTCTACAAGCCAAAGCAAATGAAAATTCAGTTAAATTTGTGAATAATCAAGTAAATACTACTAATTAACATAAAAATATTATCCACGCCAAAAAACATTGACTATAATAAATATCTTTGTTTTATATAGGGATTTGTATACCAAAAATTGATGTATGATTAAAAGAATTTCTGCAATCGCTTTGCATAAAATGGTGTTCAGAAGAGTAAAAAACACTTTCTTGAAGTTGTCCCTGCATAATTGGTGTTCAGAAAAGGTCGTGCATAATAGTGTTTAAAATTATATTTACCGTCCTTTCTGTAGAAGAACTTACAATTCGTTCATGCGCATACGAATATATAATCAAGTTGAATTTCTTGAAAAGATTTTTATTTTCCTGTAAGGCTACGAGTTTTTTTTTTTAACAGTAAAGCTACAGTTACAGAAGCCTTACAACCACAAAACGCAAGGGCAGCTCCACTATATTATGAGGGGTTAAAGTGAACCCTCTCTATTAAAAAAGGCACTAGTAACATTTCATATGAGATTTACATATAATTAAACTTTTGTTTAACAGTATCTGCTCTAAATTACTTGTACAACCCAAAGTAATAAAAATTCACTTAAATTTGTGAATAGGTAGACACTAGACACTATTAGGATGACAATGGATTAGTTTGGTCCGGGTTTTGCGATTACCATATCCAAACTCAAAGTATTTATCTATACCCAAATCCAAACCGATATCTGACGGGTACCATTTTTGGTGCACCATAATCAAACCATATACATTTGAATTTTATTCGAACCGCACCAAACCCGCATTAATATTTATTCCATTAATGAACATATGGAGGAAAAAGATTACATATTAAAATAAAAAAGTAACATGCCATAAGATTTTACCATTAAACATCTAAATTCCAACATAATCAAAGGAAATAACTAAATACAGTAATAAACTTTCCTTTATGTGATAGAAAGGCCAAATTAACAATCGGTTAATTATTCTAGGGTCCAGAAGTGAAACTTATTGGGCCGTTTAGTCCATGCTAAAGTTTTACAATGTCTAAGGTCCATGAATTTTTTTTTTAATTTTAGAATTTAGGCACTTTTATAGGGTACCCTAGAGTTTAGGTTTTGGGGTGCACTTTCCTATTATAGGGTTTTAGTGGTTTAGACACTTTCATAGGGTACCCTAGGGTTTTACGCACTTTCATAGGGTACCATAGGATTTTAGGCACTTTCATAGGGTATCCTAGGGTTTTAGGCACTTTTATAGGACACCCTAGGGTTTAGGTTTTAGGGTGCACTTTCCTATTATAGGGTTTTAGTGGTTTAGGCACTTTTAAAGGGTACCCTAAGGTTTTAGGCACTTTCATAGGGTACAAACTTTTTTTTTGGTTAGGTAAAAGAAAAAAGGAAGTAAAGATGCCAATGTGAGGACTGGATATGTTATAAATTTGTTTGGTGGATTAATGGGGTTACAAATCCTTTGCCAAAGACTTTTAAACAAGTCGCCCAATAACAATTTGGGATGAGAGAGTGAGACTTTATAAATAATACCATGGTGGGTATAACAAACTAGTAACAACTAATTAATGATTTCAAGTTTCTATAGAGACTCTTGAGATTTTTAAGGGATTTGAGAGGAATAAGGAGGGAGATGAAATGAAAAGTCACTAAAGTTATGAATTGAAAAATAAAATTGCATGTATATAAAAATACTATATATACGCCAAGGATCCAGTCAGGACTCCTTGACCACTCCTTACGTCCACTCCTTCCACTTCCAGGCCAAATGGTCGGGATCCAAACCGTTAGATGTGTTTAAAATGTGTTTTTAAGGATCCCTACAAGAAATCATAAAAAAAAAAAAATACCGGGAAGACTTGATCCGAGCAGTGTTTCATAAAAACTATATATATATATATATATATGTACACACAATAAGGATCTAGTAGGGGCTCCCTTACATAGTTATGTAAGGGAGAAAGATCTCAGCCGTTGGATGAAAGGGAAGGAGAGCAACGACTCAGATTAGTTCAGGGCTTGAAAAGGGTCCAAGGTCATGAACCCCCCTCCCTCTCATCCACGTTACTCCCTGAAGGTGTTCATTCTTCACTCACGGCTGCCAAGAGAAGAGAGAGACAGAGAAGGGCGATCGAAGAAGAGAAGAACGATCGATCGACGAAGACCCATCAAAACCTACGAAATCCAGGTCTAATCTCTCTCCCTTCTCTCGTCTCTCTCTTCTCTTGTCTCTCTCTGGTTCGTTTTAAACCGAACGCTAACCCTAATGAACGAGTCTCTCCCTCTCTCTCTTAAACCAGGTCTCATCAAACGATCGAAGAGGATTTCGGAGAAACAATAGACGATCGAAGGCGAACGATCGAAGGTATCCCTCTTCTCTCTCTCTCTCTCTGTAGTTTGATTTCTCTGGGGTTCGAACAAACCAATTCGACTGGAATTAACCCTAGTTCCTCTTTTTATCATTCATCAGTTTCCTTTAGGAAGATGTGTACATAGTGAACTCATTTGAGTTGAGAGTTGATTAAGTTCTGTGGTTTCTGTTCATTAATCTTTTTGGTATTTTATTTTGGTAAGGAATTTATTTTCGCATTTTCCAGGAGTAATCTGACTATATATCTGCTGTTGGATTCTAAATTGGTTATAAGGTTGCTAATTTTTTTATTTACTACCACAGTTACAGTCAAGTTGGCCTTTTTGATGATGTCTTTGCGCTATTTGAGGCGATGAGGAGCTCCAATGTGGAACCGGATGGGTTTATTTTTTCCTTCGTTCTTTTTGCTTGCAGCCGTGCCGGGAACTTAAGTTCTGGGAAGGCAATCCACGAGTTCATCACTCAGGACGTCATGCTTGCTCATCCTCATTTACAGAGTGCTCTTGTCAACATGTATGGAAGTTGTGGATCCATGGAACTGGCCCAGAATTTTTAAGCACTGAAGCTTTTCTATCACTTGAAAAATGAAAATATGAAGCCCAACAAGGTTACATTTGTGAGTGTGCTTTATGCTTGTAGCCATGCAGGGTTGGTAGACGAGGGCCGAAAAATATTTACATCCATGGCAGAAGACTACCACATCACCCCCGAACTTTAGCATTATGGTTGCATGGTAGATCTCCTTGGACGCGCTAATCTACTCAGAGAAGCTTTTGAGATTGTAGAGCAAATGCCTTTGTCACCTAGTGTTGTCATCTGGGGATAACTAATGGCTGCTTGTCGGATCCACAATGAGTTTTGAATTAGGGGATGTAGCAGGATTGAACTGAACAATGAGTTACACGAGTTTTTAATGGTCGACAGGAATCATGAACATGCCGATGAGATCTACGCAAATGCTTTGCTCCCAACTTTGTTATTTAATAGTGTGCCCAAAGCGTAGGGCTTAAGTCGGAGATAGCATAATACCGGTAAGACCGGATCGAATCCACAGGGACCAAACGTACCGAGCGTGAAACTTGTCTTGCGCGTGATGGTTTTTAACCTTGAAGCGGCAAACTTTGACTTGTGATTTGGGGTGGAATTCTCTCGACTTCGAGAACGACTTGGAATTGATTGAAAACTAAATTAAGGTCTAGGGGATTTCAACACCCATGACTTGGGCCGATTCATTCTCCTCTAAGATAACCGGCTCGGAGATGTCGTTAAACATCCCCTAACGGAAGATTTGACTTTTGAACTCATCTAACTAGAAATGGTGCTCGGTAAAATTTAGGGTTCTTTGAGAAATTGGCAAATCCCGAAGGTGACATCGCCCAAAGCATCCCACGTGGCAAGGAGCGTAGCTCTTGCCTACGTGAGATCAATGAGGTTAACAACCCCCGGTTTTGGTACATAAAGATGAACCCGTAACTTTACTAAACAATAAATGTTTACCACATGGCGAGGAGAGCGAATCAACCTAAGTCACGGGGTGCTAATCACCCCATGACCAAGCCTACGTAAACTACTCGATCATTACTACAAGAATCATGAGTAAAAACTTGAAGGAAATAAAGAACATGACATATAACTCTAAAAACTAAATTTATGTAAAGATCCTAGGTTTGCCTACAACATTAATTCACGAGAAAATGAAGAACAACAACTACTTACTTGATGAAGACGAAATTAAACCGACGAAAATGAGAATAAACTAGATTTATATGAAGATCCAAACACGAACTACAACATTAATACACAAGGTTTACCTTGAATTTAAGTAGAAAGCATGAAATCCTAGAGAGAAGGTAGATAAAAACAACAATGGAGTTTCCTCCTAAAACTAAACTAAACTAAAGTGAAGGAGAGAGAGGAGAGAAAGAGAGAGGAGAGATATATACAACAAGGTCTTTCTCTCTCTCAAAATATCCCAAAAAGTAGAAGTTTCCATAAGTGGCAAGTAATAAAGGTGCTCAAAAAGACTTACTGGGGCAAGTGGATCGATCCACCTAGCCTAAAAATGCCCCGTCCCCAAGGTGGATCGATCCACTAGCAAAAGTGGATCGATCCACAACCCTCTGTTCAGCTTTTTGCAAGGTTGGATCGATCCACTTTTGCTAGTGGATTGATCCACTTTGCTTCTTCGGGTAGATTTTTTACCCAACTTCGCGGGCACGCCCCAGCTTCGTCCGAACTCGAAATGCGGCAATTCTTGAACCGTTGGAAAGCTCTATGAGTCTACTTTCAAACCCAATTGACCTCATCTTCGTGGCCTTTGTATCTTAAGAGCTATGAGCCTTTTCCTATCAGTGTGTCGGATTTCCTCGAGGCTCATATCTCTAGATTTCTTGTTTCTTTGTTCCGAGCCTTCCTTGAACCTTCCAAAGCTCCTTGAATCGACTTCTAAGCTTCGGCGATTGTCCTCCATGGCATTGAGGGACCTTGGGTACTTCCGGATATAATCGAGAGTCTTTGCAAGCCTTTGGAAACGGATTTAGCCCTCCGGCTTGATCGAGTGTCCTTTGAACTTCTCGAGCCTTACCAAATCTTCATGTCTTGGCTCTCGAGGCTTGGTGGTGGGATGACATGGGACACGTGGCCCTCGGGTCCTTGGGATTCATCCCGGAGCGCTTCAAATGCGCTTTATTCCATGATTTTACCTGAAACTACCAAAAACACACTTTGCGCAACATCAATCATATCAAGCGCTAAAACGCACGTGTGTGTGATCTAAACGAGCTAGATGAGCCCGGATATGTACAATATTATGGGCTCATCAGCAAAGCTCGATGAAGTGTTGTCACCTAGGGTCGTGTATTTGCATTTTTAATAATCTTAGAATCTGTGAGGACTGCCATACCTTTATGAAGTTGGCGTCTAAGGTGTATCGGAAGAACATTATTATTAGAGACAGGACTAGGTTTCACCATTATAAAGATGGTTTGTGTTATTGTAATGACTACTGGTGATACTTCGATGTACTTCACTACATTCAGATTATAAAGTTTCCAATTTTATTGTCAACCATAGATATCCAATTTCGACGTCTTTGAATCTGAAATTACTCTTCGAAATGCTATTGCAAACACCATCATTATGCAAAAGCCAGAACCATGATTAAATTTCACCATAAAACCAGCATGTACAATTTGATTGCACCAGTCAAAACAGTAGATATCTCTAAGAAGTAAGCTAGTACACCACGTTCTCGACCTGAGAACAGGTCAAATTAATTCAAACAAAAACTTCACAGTTTAGATGCTTCTCTAAAGGTAAGGAAGATTCAGTTTTTGTTGGTTCTTCTCATGTTGGTACTTTGAAGCTGTCTCTGGTGAAATCATTAAACTGGTTCCCAAATGCCCAGAACTTTTGCTTCATCCTCTTAACCACTCTTGACAGCCTGAATTTTAGAAACTCAAGCACTGCCGGTATGATTCTTGAATTCTCCACAGCTCCAATTCTCCTATACTCCATTAACCACGTATTTGGAGCTAACTGCACAACAGAAGCGCTCCATTTCTGCTGTACCCAGGTTTCGTTGGCGTTCCTTGTGGAATAGCTGAATTTCCCATCAAACCACTGCCAAAGTAACAATTTTTCTAGTTTTGAATATAACAAGATTTTGTCAATACATACTGTACAAAACATTCTTAGCACCAGATTATTAAGAGAAAAAATAATTGGGTTAATCTTGGGAATAAGTTTGAGTATACCTCAGTGACTCTTCCGGATAAGATTGTCAATGATCACGAAGAAAATCCTATGGTGAGCAAGCCTGCAGTCTGCAAAGGCCATCCCCATATGCTCACCTCCTCTGCAGCAAGACTTGTACAATGTACACCACGAGTTCAATAGCAAATCATCCTAAATTTGCATTTTCAATCAATTAGCCCTTTATTTATCATAAAAAATAAATAATCCCCAAAAAATTAACAGCCCGTTTGGATGGTGAGAAATGAAACCATTTTTGTCAAGAAATGGTGAGAAACAAAAAGCACCAAGAAAAACTCACTATTTACCTTGATTCACACCATTCCTAACGCATACACCCAACACCGTGAAATGATTAGTAAATCATATTAAGTAGGCATTTCCAATTGCTTAATAATCATTAACCTTAATATAGGAAAGCCCCAAAGAATTAACAAAAAACAAAACATGGGTTTGGAATAGTAAAGGCCTAAAGGGTACTCAATTACCTGATGAATTTTTCACCAGACTCATTAGAGGTACAATCTGCTATTTTCCCTCATCTTTCTTAAATCATATGCACCGCCCACCCACCACCATTAGCCATCGTACCCACCACCCACACATATTCTGCTCGTATCCGTAGCCTGTTCTAACTTATAATGTTGATGATGTCTGTCTACTGAGTTTGCCCAAGGCCCCAAGCATTGAAGGAGAGGTTGTGGTTTCAAATTGGCCAGAAAGTGACTATCTCATAATCGTGCTTCATAAATCATAGAACAAAGTTGAATTCGTATCTATTTTGTTAGTTGGAAGGGGATGCACAAAAGTTGATTTAAAGGATTGGTTGGCAGCATATTGACAGTAGAAACGTTATTTGGGCTGCGAGTAAAGTAGTGGAAGTGACTGGAGGAGCGGGGGCAATGGAGGTGGCCCACAAATGTTTGTTAGCAGAAACTTTGGTCATAGATTTATGGAAGATAAGGGTATTATAGGACTGGAATATATATTGGTTGTGGGCAGGGCCGGCCCTGACATTTCAGGGGCTTAAGACGAAGTTTGAAAATGGAGGCCTTAAAAATGCTAGCTATTTATCACAAAAAAAAAATGCTAGCTATTTACCCCAAAAAAAAATGCTAGCGAAACTAAATATAAAGTCGATAAACACCGTTTCAAAACTACATGCATGTATTTAACACGGAAAAAAATTCCAAAAAATACATTATATTAGAAGAAATAAAAGCATCGTCCACCATCATCACTTAAACATTACTCTTCTTGCAGGATGCTTCATTCTATCATATAATGTGGATGTAGGATGCTTCATATGCCAACAAACCTAGGATAATTAGAGTAATAAACATACGGATCCCAAACCCTTATTGGAGACCCATAAACCAAATTTAATCAATTCATGAGCAAATTGAAACTCTCTAAGGTAATCAAAGAAATTAAAAACAAGATAAGTGAAAGTGTTCCTAAAACTATTAAAAAAATGGCCGGCCAAAAAGTAGCACTTAAACCTTTATTTTCTAAGCCAAAAAAAAAAAAAACTAATAAGAATACAAGTATACAACAGAGAGAAAGAGGGATGAATAGATGATTTTCACCTTTACGGACGTGATTTCACCTTTGAAAGAGGGCCTTCTTGCTTCGTGAATCTGATAGGGATTTGCACCAGTCGCCGTTTTCGTTTTTTTAATCTTTTCGTCTCTTTTTTTTTTTTTTTCTCTCTTTGTTTGCTCGTGGAACCCCAGATGTAACATTCCGAATTGGGCCTTTGGGCCCCTTGGCCATTTAAGTGAGTTAGTGCTTGTTTGGGTTTTAAAATGGGTTGTTATGCCAAAAAAGAATTGGGCCTATGTACTTGGTACTAAAAATTATTAGGGGGCCCTGTTTTTTCATTCTTTTTGGGGGCCTAAGACGCCGGCCTATTAGGCCTTAGCCCAGGGCCGGCCCTGGTTGTGGGTTTGGAGAGATAGCAGGGCTAGAGAGATTATCTTCGAGTTCAAAATGAATCACCCATTGGTAACAGCTTCTCTATAGCACTTCTAGAGTATGAAGCTTAAATATTGTATAACTATTATTCTCTTCTGTTCAGTATCAAACAGGGGATTCAAATGAGTCCCAAAAATTTCGAAACTACACATTCCATGACCATCCGTCATTACAATTATAAAGATTAGAGCCCCACCCTTGCTCTTCGGCGAATGATATGTTTATGAAATATGCTGATTAACTACATTACTATTTCTCAGTAGACCAATCCCAAAACTTATTCTAAGGTCAAGAAACGTAAGAAATCCTCAAAAGATCAATGGTTCCGCCCTTCTGAAAACTAAGAGGGGATGCCATCTACTACTAAAATACAGGTTTTTGCAAAACCACAGCAACCGTGCTGCTTAACCCTAAACCCTAAAATATTTGAAATTTTGAAAATTTTGAAAATTTGAAAGTTTTAAAATTTTGAAATTTGGAAAATTTGAAATCTGAGAGAGAGACAGAAGAGGATACAAACCCCAGAGAAATCGAACAACAAAGAAACAGGTTTCGATTTACAATAGAAAAACTAGGGTTTGTTTTACCCCAGAGAAGGGAGAGACATTACAAACCGTAGGTTTTGAGGCAAGATGGGGTCTTCTTCTTCGATCGTCTGATGAGACCTGGTTTGAGAGAGAGAGAGAGAGAGAGACTCGTTCATTAGGGTTAGGGTTCGGTTTAAAACGAACCAGAGAGAGAGAGACGAGAGAAGAGAGAGAGATTAGACCTGGATTTCGTAGGTTTTGATGGGTCTTCGTCGATTGATCGTTCTTCTCTTCTTCTCTATCTTCGATCGCCCTTCTCTGTCTCTCTTTTCTCTTGGCAGCCGTGAGTGAAGAATGAACCCCTTCAGGGGGTAACGTGAATGAGAGGGAGGGGGGTTCATGACCTCTGACCCTTTTTAAGCCATGAACTAATCTGAGCCGTTGCTCTCCTTCCCCTTCATCCAACGGCTAAGATCTTCCTCTCTTACATAAATATGTAAGGGAACCCCTACTAGATCCTTGTTGATATATATATATATATGGGGTTGGATCTGGGACACAAATTTGAACACAATATTTGACACTTCATCTCAACCATTGGTTTCAATGGCTGAGATTAAAACTTCTACTCTCTCTCCCTTCTTTATGCTCGTCATGTGTAATCTCTATTCTCCCCCTCTCAGCAGGAATCGTAAAGATCTCACTCCCCCTCTCATTTTTTCTGTTTCGATATCATTCTCTCTCACTTTACCCCGTCTATTTATCTATAGTAAGACAGAATTTATGGAAAGGTGAAGATTAAATGGAAAAGTGGATAGTTTAAAACCCCAAATTGGCTTAAAGGCAATTTCTAGGTTCTTGAATATGTACTGGTGTTGCCTCCATTGTTGCCCTGTGAACGATTTTTGCAGCTGGTTTTCTATGTTGAAAAAATCAAATCCCCACATTTAATTAGATGGATTACATGTAAACTATTAAAAACCCCAATTTCCTCTCACTTCACCACACCTATCAGAACTTCAGAAGTAATTTAATTCGAAGTTCTTTTGGATAGAGGGAGATGGGAATTGGGGCCGAGTATTTACAGATGTAAAAACGATGTGGGGGATGGTGAGGGAGATGAGAAATTTTTGGTGGAGTGTTGGCGCAGGGTAAAACAGAGAGAGAGAGAGAGAACGTGTGAAGAGAGAGGGAAGAGAGAGTACAAGTTTTAATCTCAGCCCTTGAAACCAATGGTTGAGATGGAGTGTCAAATGTTGTGTTAAAATTTGTGTCTCCGGAACCGGGCCGATATATATATATATAACCAATGGTAGAGATTAGGGGTGTAACCGGTTCGGTTCGGTCCGGTTCGGAGGAATTTTTGAGTAAACCGGAAAAAACCGGTTCGGGAAGGATAAGGAACCGAAACCGGATTTTAAGAGGCCGGTTCGGTTCCTATTCGGTTCCTCCAATTCGGTTCGGTTCGGAATCACCAAAAGAGAGGGAGGAAAAAAACAAAAAAAAACAAACCAACCAGAGAAGACAAACGAAGATTTGAGATTTCAAGTTTTCAACACTTGCAAAGAAGAATCAAGATCAACAGCAGTACAAAGTTACAAAGAATCAAGATCAACACTTGCAGATCTACAAATTTAAAGTCTACAAATATATATACAAACATATACAAAGACATATACAGTTATACACACCCATACACACACGAGAGAGAGAGACGAACAGAGTCAACAGACGGAGTCAACGAAGAAGACGCTGGACGAACGGAGTAGACGACGAAGATGCTGGACGAACGGAGTCGACGATGATGGACGAGTGTCAGCGTCGATTGGAGAAGAGTACTCCTTGAAAGTCTCGAACTCAGTCTCTATTCTCGATCGATCTCTTGTGAATCGATCTCGTGGGGAGAGAGAGAGAGA
>JAXBDA010001917.1:0-48441 GCA_036023075.1 Gaultheria prostrata | reverse complement strand
TATAAGGGCTCCCTTACATAAGCCTTATGTAAGAGATTTGTCGTTCGAGATTGAATTTCAATGATCCGAGACAATCCGAACCGTTAGATGTGTTTAAAACATGTTTTTAAGGTCCACCGCGAGGATTTGTAAAAAAAAATACCCGGAAGGGCTTGATCCAATCAGTTTTTGAAAAAACGCTATGTATAACATTTTTATCGAAAAATGCTCGGATCAAGCCCTTCCGGGTATTTTTTTTTTACGAATCCTCACGTTGGACCTTAAAAACACATTCTAAACGCATCTAACGATTCGGATTGTCGAAATTCAATCTCGAACGAAAAATTCCTTACATAAGCTATGTAAGAGAGCCCCTATAAGATCTTCTTCCTATATATATATATATATATATATATATAAAGTAACTCTGATCAACGAAACTGGAAAGGATATCGACATCAGGGAGTTTCAAGGAACATTTGTAGACTTTGAACGAGACGATTTCTTCGACGTGATTCACGTGAAAGCTGGTAAATCCATGAAATTCGATGTGTGTATATATATATATATACAGAGTCTGAGAGAGAGAGAGAGAGATTACTATTCACTGTCGTGGTACGTGACTACGTGGTGCGATAATCCGTACTCGAACCTTGATCCGATCGTTCTGCGTTCTCCGTTCGTTCGGCGGTAGAGATTTATGGGTCTACTTCTCCGTTCCGATGGAGATCGACGGCGGTAGGTTAGGGTTTCGTACGAAATGGGTCTCAGGGTCTGGTTCCAACTTCCAAGTTCAAACAGTCTATGTGAAAGAGAGAGAGAGAGTGTGTGTGGTCGTGGACCTCGTGGTGGCCGCCGGCAGGTGTGCCCCGATCGCCGCACTAGTCGCTGGACTCGCTGCAGTAGGTTAGGGTTTGGGGGTGTGGAGTTAAGCCGCTGCAGCCGCACCACTTTCCTTTATATACCCTGTTAAAAATATAAAATAAATATATAAATATATATATATAATTAATCCGGTTCAGTTCGGTAGAACCGGATTTAAATATTATAAGAACCGAGAACCGAACCGGTTTTTCGAAAAATTTTAGTTTGCAGAACCGAACCGAACCGGGACATGAAAAAAACCGGAAAAAAAATCCGGTTCTCCAGTCCGGTTCGGTTCCCTTGATTTTTTGTTCACCCCTACTCGAGAGGGTGTGTAGGTAGAATTATTGTTTTTACAACCTATTTCCCTCTTTTTATGGGAAAGTCTGGCCATAGTCATACACTCATTTTTCCAACCAAACTTATAATCGATTTGCTACATTAGCATATAGGTTACATTATTTTGAATATTTGATAATCGAAAATGTTTACTATGAGAGGCGTTTCATCAGAGTTATCCATTTGATCCTTCTGGTTTGGTACGGATGGATGGTTAGATGACTGAACTCACATGTACCCTATTAAGCTAGCTTGGGAAGGTGACCTGCACACTGAGCACCCGCATTGGCGCTTAGCCCGGACGGGGGTGGTCTGGGAAGACATTCTGACATTCTAGTGAGTGATTGAGAGAGAGTGAGTAAATCGAAAAACTAGAGAGAGAAAGCTGGTATGTGTAGAGAGAGAAAGCGCTTGGAGAGATCATCCCCAAAGAGGTTGGGTAGCTGCCATTTTAGATGCAAATGGTTACTTGCTCACCAAGCCGTTCGTGTACCTCACGAGTGTCGTCCGTACCTGACATACCACACGGTCTGGTGAGAATGCATCGAGAAGGATTGCCACTTCGGCCAACGTCACACATGATAATCAACTGGTTTGGGAATAATCTTCGGTCCATCACATGCGGTGGTGGAACTAAGATTCGGACTCGGGTGTGGCACCTTTCAATGGAAATCTAGTTATATGTTATGCGGAAAAAATATGAAGAAGAAAATTAAGTTTAAACCCTATAACATGTGTTTGGAAGTGCAGGTGACACTTATCACACCCCCTATATGTGGCTCTGCTCGAGAAATACTAGATGGTAGGGTGTTGATCTCCTAGCAAGGGTCTTTGTAAATGGTATTTGAAGTAAAAACAAGTCTAAGTTAGACAACTACTCTTGTCATTTTATGTGCAATTAGGGAGGTTGGTGTAGTGGGCCACACTGGTTGTTATGGAACCAGTTGTCTCATGTTTTATTCCCAAAGGCAGTTGAATGATGAACTTTTGAATAGAATTTGTGTAAAAAAAAAAAAAGGGGTTGAAAACTCAAGCATCCATCCACATGCATAGAGGACCAACGAGTTACCGCTGATCCAGACACTGAACACATCCAAATACACAACATATATAATATTTATAGACATGTACAATCAAAAAAATTTAAAATTTTTTTTTTAAAGAAATCGGGGGTGGCATGTGCCACCTCCCCTCTTGTGTTCCTCAACTAGTCACATGGACCTGCAAGCCTTGCATGCATGCTGCTTGGGCACTGCCGCCCAATGTCACATTTGTCACATCAGCCCCCCAGGACATTCTGTTTGCTAAAAAGATTAGCTCAGGGGCGGCTGAGATGGCATGAACCCAACGGTTCGGTGCCAGACGGCGTATTGTCGAAGCCAACCGGCTCGGCGAATGTGCCTTGTGTTGGGCCTAATGTTGTCGCCGAATCGACTGCCCCGACCGCCTAACCATTTGGCGAACTGGTCTCAGTGAAACCACGCGGTGCCAAGACTGCATCTGAAATAAGGATATTATCGCTGCCGAATAGAGTATCGGACCCATCGGTTCAAAGGACTGTCCTCGGCGCAATAGTCCCGATTCTGAGCTTTGCCATCCTTTGGTGCGACCAATCTACCGAGGCACTGGGGGACCCAACCCCTTCGATGACCTGAACAGGGCTTTGCTCGTACTATCACTGAATGGACCCAACTGTCATGGACTCGCCTCGAAGGCGATGCTGGGCCCTTTGGTCCCTCGGCACCACGGCCACTACATTCACCTTATAGAGACTGTAAAAAATAACAAGTACATAATAATTTAGGCTAATAAGATGTCGATAAATGCATGATCTGAACACATTTTCCATATACTATAAACCTGAATTTTCATATTCTAATTATTATCGGCATGCTCTATAAGGTGGTCATCAAAATAACTAAGCCTATATGTTAATGTGACAAATCGATACTAAGTTTGATTGTAAAAATAGGTGTGACTATACTTTCCCCTTTTACATTGATTGAGCCAAGAATGTAGGATTCCTGTGGGGTATGAGAGGGATCAGATTCCTACTTAGTATATGAATATGATTTCTGCTTAAATATTCCATCGTGAATCACATTGTCATTCAGTCAATTCCAAACGTAGGAATAATGAAAATATGTCATTACTTTCTCATTCTTCCTCAAAAATACTAGCATTCAAACTGAGCCTCAGAGTGAAAATAGCAGCAGCACTTTACCAAAAACTGGGCCCTCTGAGATAAGACTCCAACCATAAAAATGCATCCTAAACTAGCATCGTCATCACCCTATGACCCCAAAAAACAGCACACCACCATTTAGCATTAGCATCAAGCTCCACAGCTCCAAATAACAGCACCACAGGTGACATCACCAATGATCAGTAAAATCAGCATTACAACTCCAAACCCAATTCCTACAAACTCTACCTGCAGAAAATGTTAGAATCGAAACATCCTCCGAAATCCTCTACTGAGTATACCATTGTATCGAACTTGATTTTCATCCAAATTGCTACCTTAACTTTCACTAGCTCTGCCGCCTCCGAATGGCATGGAACTGAGTTGTTGAAGATGAGGTTGTTCCTTGCAATCCATATTTGACCAAAATCCTACATACATTGATGCTTCCTCACAGTGTGTTTCCAAATTGGAAAATTTTCTTGATAGCCACATACACATGCTACTGATTGAATGTTAGGCTTGATCTCAGTTCATGAAGCCATGGCTTGATGGGCCAATAATCCTACTTGGTCTATGTATAGTTACAAATTCTTGTGCTATCACACCTCCATCATGTCCAATAATGTAATGTCCATCTTTGATTTTATATTGTTTATGTACGTCTAACAAGTGATTACTTGCGATTCTGGCTTTATGCAGGGAAGTTGCACCGTGCAATTCAATTCACGAACCACGAAGTAACAAGTACTGATTTTCTTGTTCAGCTGCTACTAAATCACTGATGATAATTCTTCATTTCCATAGCAATACTACCAAGTGACAATTTCCAATCTCAAGATGCATCTAATCCCTTAAAAATAGGTACACAGCCCCTTTCAACATTTGCCATAGCCTCTCCGTACAACATATGGAAATGTTGCAAAAGAGGTTTAAGGACTCTAAAAACTCCCTACATCTTGCAGTTTCATTGGCCCAAGTTCCCTTAGGAACATCAATCAAGATCTTGCAGTTTCATTGGCCCAAGTTCCCTTAGGAACATCAATCAAGATCTTGCTAACCTCCACCCATTAAGTGGAGAATAATATGCATATAATGACAAACAAGTTCGGATATCAATATTCATTTCAGAGATCTCAATATATTTTCATGGATATCAATACTCTTTTATCGGATTTTGATGCACTTTTTACATATTATCCTCCACGTGAATGGGTGGCATTCCTTTATCAAAGTCTAGCACTTTGATCAAAGATTTGGGGAAGAAAAGATTGAGAAGGAAAATATGAAGTGCTGATCCCTAAAAAGTATACAGCAAAGTTTTCCCATCATTGTCCTTCCCCTTGATAAAATCCAAGTAATGATCCAAACACGGCACTAAACTCATCTATTCTAACTTTGCAAGGCATTTTCCAACTCAACTACAGAGTTTGTAGTTCTCTGGAACAGAGTATAAAGTTACAATACAAGAAAAGTGGATGAACATAGCCAAGCAAATTGATCATTTCTCACTCTGTACAATTCTCAATCAGTCACAATAGAATAGCTCTCTACTATCACAACTCTACAAGAAAATTCCAACCAAAAACCAAAATAAGCAATAAAACAATGGGGACACAAGGGAAAAAAAAAAATCAAAGATAATCAAACGAGAATAAATTAACAGACCAAATCATTGATCACACTCTCATTCGGGGGGAAATCGCACCTAAATATATTTTCGAGTGCGAGAAAAATCAGGGTGGGGAAATAAAAAAAATGGGAATATGTTCTGTGCTCAAACCAGTAGTTAGCCACTCATTGGTTATCACTGCAAGTGAAGAGAAAAATCGGAATGGGAATTTTTCAAAAAACAGATCAAGTGCTATAGGAATTCTTATTCATCATGCCAGAATTCCTTTCTAAGCTTACGCGAGAAAAGCTGACAAGAATCCATACTAAGATCCACAGCAGCAGAAAGCGCGACAAACAGGGCAGCATCCGGCATGCAAGTCACGTGCTGCACCCCGACTTGAACCGTGGGCTTGCTCACCTTTCCTTCCCCTTCCACAGTCGAATTCATGACAAAACCTCGAACCAGTGACAAAGAGCTCAATGCGGAGTCCTTCAATCTACTGTCGATGCAAAATTGACCGCCGTTTTTAACGCTCATTGTGCCCTCGGCAATGGGGATTCCACTAGTGAGGCCGGTCCCCGTGTCTGTAACAAGCTCGAATCTGTAACCTAGGCCGTCGACGGGCCCTCTCTCTCTCCAGGCCTCAAGACGGCCCCAAGGCTTCCAACTGCTGAAAGAGAAGCCGTGGGGCCGGAGGATGAGCCACGCACCTGGGTTTGAACGGGAGACACGGTCAGAGCCTGGGGAAGGGACAAAGGGGGTGATCATAGAGGCAGCTGCAACGGGAGAGCCAGAGAGGTCGTGGATCATGATCATCCATCCCTTTCGTTCCCTTCCGGGTTTCTCCCGCTCACCTGAAAAGGTTCTCAGCCATCCTCTAGTGTTGTTGGTAGAATAATCTGATGGGAGAGATCTGTTTTGGAAAAATAACAAAAGGCCAAATGTAAATAAAAAAATCAAGAACACAACATAATGTATTACCTAAATATAACAGGATAGTTATTGAACAACAAAAGGTCAAATAGGAATATCAGCAAATAATGCAAACCATATTATCACTAGACATGTGCACATGGTGGGAACTCACATGGTGGTTGAGAAAGACGGTTTGTGGGGGAATTTGATATTCATCTGATCTATTTGACCCAAACAGGGAATGCAGATTGGAAGCCTTCATCATTAAGACAAGTTTCTAGACACTATTAAAGAACTTTGTTGGTTTTAAGCTTCAAGCCATATGCTAAAACAATTTTGAAGGTCAAAAGTATCTAGTTGTTGATGTAAACTCTGGGATACAAGTTGAGATTCCCTACTTTGGTTTTCCAAAACACCAGAAACAAAGAATCTCACCTTGTGTAACTATCTATAGACTAACAAACCGAACCACGCCTTCACGCACTAGCTGCAGGAGAAAGGACACGTATGAGAATTGATAGATTCGGAAGTGAATTTTTGGAAGTGAAATTTCTCTCCTTCACGGGGATTTTAAACTAAGCAAAGTCTAAAGTAATTGTGTTCTTTTCAATGGGGCCCCCGCTAGTGGACAGTGGGTTTGGTCTCCCAGGAGTAGTCGAGGTGCGTGAAAGCTGGACCGGACACCTAGTTATCGAAAATAATTGTGTTCTTTTCAGCTTTTGTCACCCACCAAACTGTAGTGACACACTGTCTAACAATACTTGATGGCTTTGATAATAGAGCATTAAGAGTTTGATTATTATAAACATGCAAAAAAAACAAGTTCAATGCAGAGAGGAAAAAAAAAAAGAAACAAAGAGAACAATGAAATATCAATACTTGTGATGGGTCTATTAGATATTCTCATATTCCTATCTCTTTCATTTGGCAGGTCCAAATATCTACTCTTTAATGATGTTGATTGTTTATAAACAAGATACAAGAAACAAAAATGAATACAAAAGATGAAAAAGTAGAATGCAGAACTTAAAGAAATTATGGTTTGAGAGTAGTGGATAATATCTCGCCCAACTTGACATTTGAAGTTAAAGGCCAGCCCAAAATAATTGACGACACCAATTGTATTAGGACCAAAAAGAGAAGACAAAATCACATGGGAATCGAGTGCTTTACACCAGGGACCACCAACACATAGGCCCCATATTAACACCAATTGAAGGATTATGTCCAAATCTGAGCAAGGGGAGTTTTTTCAGCTTCCATAAGATTTGGTACAAATTTATTTACTCTTGGATGGTTCTAGGCCAGACAGACATAAATAAAACAAATTCACTGTATTTTTTTTGAACATGCGGTACGTCGGGTGGATCTTTCGTGGATTGTCCTCCATAATATGGAATGCTATCCGAAAAATTGGTCAATCTTCTATAGGTATTGCCTAAGTCGCATAAAGCACGTGTATGACCGGGAGCACGAGACACTTTTAAAGAACACACCAAATTACTAAATTCGCAAGAGCGAGGATTCAGAGCACGAGGGAGATGGTCCCATTAAGGATTATGTGCCTAAAGGTATTACCTTATCTCTCAAGAATGAGTGGCCACCACCTCCAAATTTGTGGATCAAAGGTGAAGCAATAATCTAGTACCACCGAACAATCTCTCGACAAAAGCAAATAAACCAATTCGGAATAAATATCTAACAAACAATGCTAACCAAGAAATCTGAAAGATTGAATTTTTTTTTGGAATTCTACTTATATAGGTCAATAGACATGCACAAATATACAACATCCAGACTTACATTAGAATTTAGGTAGTGTTTGGGTATGTCTCAAAATTTTGCTCACATACCCCCAAAATCCTACCTAAAGTACCTCAAAAGTGCCAACGGGCTTGTAGCCCAATGGCATTTCTTGGTCCATCCCTTGAGGGACGAGCCCCATTGTGGGCATTTGTGGTTCAAGACTATGAACGACCTTTGAACTCGTGGACTAACTTACTACCTACCTCTTAATCCCCGGTAATGTATATATCGCTTGGTAAAAAAAATACCTCGAAAGTAAAAACCATCTTTTTCAACTTCTCTCTCTCTCTCTTTTCTTTTTTTTTATTGTGAAAGGGCAACAACAATTGGGAAAACAAAAAATCAAGAAAAGCTTGACCAAGAGATCTCC
This sequence comes from Gaultheria prostrata, assembly GCA_036023075.1. NCBI lineage: Eukaryota > Viridiplantae > Streptophyta > Magnoliopsida > Ericales > Ericaceae > Gaultheria > Gaultheria prostrata. The sequence goes on along the minus strand of JAXBDA010001917.1, from coordinate 40,368 downwards.
AATCCTTAAACTACTTTCTACCCAAACTAAAAATAAGAGTAAAAGCACTAAAAATCCATCCCCAATACCTTATGTTTTCTGACTTCTACTTCTTTCTTACCCGAACAAAGAGAAACTAATATATAAACTATTTCTCTCAATGCATCTTTCCATTTTTTTATTATCTATGAATATGTCATTTTGACACAATTTTGGAATGAAACATAAAAACAATAGATTCGGGTAAAAATAAGGTATAGCATTGGAAAATACATATACAAAGTTTTGACCCAAATTAACGGAACTGTAATGCTATTAACAGCCCAATGGGTTATAAAAAATGCAAGAAGAATACGAAAAAATTGGTTGAAGATGCTCTACATATAACTTGGCTATTTTGTGTCTTTTTTTTTAAGTGAAAATTACAAGAAGCTAAAATACAGCAATCATAAAAAAACAAAATTAGATGTTAACCAAACACAACCTTATAACATGGGACAGGTCATCATCGTAGCTAAAATACGCAGCGGGCAAAGAAAACTCACCGCGATCTTTCGTTCCTGTTGGCGCTAAACTTGCAGCTGAAAACCGGCTGCCTGATATTCCCCTGAATCTGAAAAACCACCGGGCTACACTCCGGTTCACCCCCGAACTGGAACACGAACCGGGGATCCGGTTCAGTCCGAACCGTCAAGTGAAACCTCGCCGCCGGAGTCTCCGGTTCTCTCCCCAGCTTCACCCACCCGTTCTGAAACACCGCCGCCCTCGACTCGCCGCCGTCCAGCCCGACGTTGACGTGGACCCGGCCGAGTAGCTTCCCGCTCGTGATCCCGCACGTGCGGCCCATGCGACCCGAGTAGACCGACACGCGCAGGGTCACTTGCTTGGCGGAGAGGCGGCGGAGTGCGGCGGAGTCGAGGTGGAACTCGGCAGAGCCGGCGGTGGAGTCGGGTGGTGAGGTGTTGGTGACGGCGGCGGTGCAGATTGGGAGGAGGGCGGTTTGGGTAGGGAAGTTCTTCAACTTGATTGTGCAGTAACACGGCGTCGTCGACGGGTAGACTCCTGACCCGGCCCGTTTAGTCGCTTGTGGTAGCTTTAGGGCTAGTGACTCGATTATCAGACGAACGAATGGGCATGGATCCATTGCCGCCGCTGCCGCCGTCGTCGTCCTCCTCTCTCTCTCTCTCTCTCTCTCTTTATATATATATATGTATCTCTCTCTGTGTACGTATTTATATATCTATAGGTTTCTCACTCCAGAGTTGTGTTTTTGAATGGTGAGAGAGGAGAGAGAATGGTCCTATGTTTCATCGGAATGGGATATGAATGTCAGCTGAGAGGCCAGAGCCAATTTAACACTCTCTCTCTCTCTCTCTCTCTCTCTCTCTCTAATTTCCATATTCTGTTAGTTTTATGGCGGAAAACCAAAATTATTGCAAAGATACCCTCCTGTCCTAAATTTCTTATTTCACACATCTCAAAAAATTATAAATTTTTATTAATCTATTAAATAATTTTTTTAAAAACAAATACTATGTGCGATATTATTTACCATATTACTCTTGATTCTCCACTTTAAAAACTTCTTGTAATTAATTACTTTAGGAGGATTAGTTCATAAAATTCTTATTTTATTTACTTTAGAAACGAACTACTCCATTTTATTAATCCCAAACTAGAATAGGAACATCAGAGGAATGGTTTTTTTCATCTTTCTAAAATATATGACCCAAAAGTTTTATAAGGTTTCTTTCAAATAATAAAAAAACACTCAATTGAAAATCGCCATTGGTCGCTAATAATAGTACTCCTCAAATTTAAAACACACAAATTGACTTGTTTTAACAGCGCGTCACTTTCGTACAAATGCGACATCTGTGTGCGGGTATACAAATCCGTTTTGGATCAGTCTCGGGTCTCAAAAAATAATCGGAGTCTCTCATTTTGAGTTAAATATTTTATTTAAGATTCTTATGAAACAGCAGCTCAATTGAATATCAATAAAAGCGTCTATAAAACATCCAACTTTGTCCTGGAATTCAAACGTGATTTCCAAACCAAAGTTGGATGTGTCGCAAATATCCTTACTAATAGCCGATTAAGTTAATTTTTTATAGAAATTTTGCAAAAATATTTTAAATAAAATGAACGACTTGGATAATTTTAACGGATCTGTACACCGGCGCACAGATCCCACGTCTGTACTTATATCCTTATCCTTATTATTACTGTTGTTTTTTAAATGTTTTAAAATGGTACTAGTACAAACGGGGCCCTAGATTTGCATCGGGAATTGTGTGTGCGTATATGGAAGGTGACGACAGTTTGTAACAGGCGAAGGAGGTTTTTGGGGGTCCTAGAATGGCGCCAAATTATCGGGACCCACAACTGGTCCCCGTAATAGGTACATACAGCTGGATTAGAGCTGTCACCACGTTGTCATATGTTATTCCCAGCTGGGAGATCGGTTTGATTTGGGAATTCGACGTAATCTCTGGTCCCTTTAATTCCGATTACCAAACAGAGCGATATGACAACGTGGCATCCTTCGAGACGTCAAGGTTTGTCCAACTTTTTTGAGGTTTTTTTTGAAATTGATACTTCATCTTTTTTGTCTTTTAGTATTAAAATTTTATGTGTAAAACTTTCACAAAAAGTCGAAAAAAAAAGAATGTGCATATCAATTTGGAGGGGTGAATATCAATTACTTCTTTACGGGACAGAATGCTGATGAGAATATTGAGGTGGATGTGTGGTAAAGCTAGACGAGATAAGATTAGAAATGAAACAGTCCGCGAGATGGTAGGTGTAGTAGCTATAGAGGAGAAGTTGAGGGAAAATAGGCTTACGTGGTTTGAGCATGTCTATCGGAGACCAGCGGATGTAGTAGTTAAGAGAACGGATACGATAGTTTTGAGTAGCAACATTTCGGGGAGAGGAAGACCCAAATTGACTTTAGATGCGGTAGTGCGCAAGAATTTGAGTCTACTAGGGCTAAGTGAGGAAGCAGCACTTGATAGAGCTCAGTGGAGGAAAATGATTCATGTAGCTGACCCCAATTGATTTGGGACATAAGGCTCGGTTTGGTTCGGTTTGGTTTGGTTAAAGGGTTTTTTTTGTTCATTGTCTCTTAAATTAAGTTTGGGTATAATTTTTGAAAATTTTCACATCCTCTTTTATACTCAAATACTCTTTTTTTTTTCTTTATTCACCTTAAAATTACCAAATTACCCTTATCTCATGAGTTACTTTCCATATGAAGTACAATTTGGTAATTTCAAGTGAATAAAGACAAAAGAGGGAGTGTTTAGAGATAAAAGGGGAGTGCGGAAATCATTTCCTTAATTTTTACTATATGATAGGTATATCAAAAGTTGAAACAACAAATACGATGTAAAAATTTGACTAGAATTTAATAAGAGGAAATTATGAAAGATCGATAACAAAAAATCCTAAGTCAAAAGGTCGTGCTAATAATTTGGGTCAAACTCACCGTAAACATTCTCGTTAATTTGGTGATTAACGTTGACCTCATCAGTTTAGTTTCCATCTTGGCCTTTGACTTTTAATCGGAAAAATGGTAAGTAACATTTTATCCCACTCACGATCTACTAAGGGAAAGTATCTTAATTGGTTCGAATTCAAGTGGTGAGATAGTTTCAATTTTCAAACCAGGAAGAGGAAGACACTACTCCGTATTTTCACTCTTCCTCGGGAGCATGGACGGGAATTGAACAACTGTTTACATCCAAATTTGGCGGACAAACAACAACATTATTATTATAGTATTAATTAAATAAGTTGTACAGTAGCTGATTAGCAACTGAATGTCTAAATTGTAGTATTATAGAACCAATCTTTAATTAAGTCTTTTTATGTAAAAATTTACCGCTTCAAATGAACCAAAAAAAAATTCTAAATTCTAAATTAAAATAATTTTAATATTTTTAGAACCTAAAATAATTTTAATATTTTTAGAACCTAAAATAATTTTAATTTTTTTAGAACTTAAAATAAAGTTTTTTTTTCCAATTAAGCTATAAAACTCAAATAAGTAATTATTCAAAACTAGTACCAAATAGAGCTTTGTCTTCAACATCGCGATAGGGATAGGTATGGACTAAGGTTTTACTCTACTATGATAAATTTTACTATAATTAAGAGTAACTGTTTTTTATTTTTGAAAACGACTAATAATATGAATTGACTCATGACAAGATTGATTATACATTAGAAAAAATAAAAATATGATGGAAAAGAAAAGGCAGGAAGTTAAGTCAAACAAGATAGTTGCCGTGTTTCATCTCTTTCTTCAATCAATCTAATCACCCCTTAACATTGATTATGAGCAAATGGAGCTAGAGGATTAGTAGGGGCTATCGACCCGCGACAATTTGAAAATAATTTTATTATTATATTAAAAAATATGTATATATCATCAATTATATAGCACTCCCCTTTCATAGACATAGTTCGCCTACCACACAAAAATCTTAACTCGTTCCCTAATTATGAGTTTGTTGCAGCTTGTATTTTCACTACACCCACTTGGGTCCCTTTTTCTTTGGGCATTGAACAACCCAAATTATCATTTTTTTTTTATAACTCAGGTGTTGACTAACTTATGCGCACATCAATTAATCTTAGGGACCCAATCTCAATGTTCAGTTGCGAGGGGTCTTATTAAAGTCTGAACAAATCTCTATATAAATTGGCCTTAAAAAATTTCCATGGTGTGATCCTCCACTAAACTATATTTTGGCCTTTTGTATTTGTTTTATTTAGAATGTATATGAAGAGAATGATTTGTCTCGTAAAATTTGAAAATCAAAAAAAGCCTAAGAACGTGAAACGGGGCCTAATTTTCCTTTGGTGGGCTCATCGTCAAGTCTGTGTGATTGGGGATCATGTAGGGAGGCATGCAAGCGATAGCAGTTGTTTCAATGTTTCATCAAATTAATTCGCACATGATGGTTATTGCATTGATACGCTATCGATATATGCATGCGCACTAAAATACCAGCCTAGCTCATTCAATACCACATTTATGTAAAATTCAGTCATATTTTTTCACATCACACGTTCACGTGGAAATGGAGTGGGTGTTGTGCACCTCTCGGCCATCCGATTGTGTTTTGGATGGCCCGGATGTGTGTTAATTTTTTACCGGTAAAAATAAATCAAAATTAAATTAAAATTGTCAAATGCATCCGGACCGTCCAGATATGATCCGACGGCCGAGGGGTGCATAGCACCTGGGTGCGCAGCACCCACCCCTGATCCCGTTCACGTGGATAACAAGGAGATATGTGCTCCAGGCTCGTTAATAATCGGCTTTATTTAATATTCTCAAACCCAAATCTTTAAAAGTTCAATTTATCAAGTTCGTCCAATTAGCCAATTTATTTGTCTGGCCTGTTCTCTCTAACTTTATCTGGTTATTTTTGTCTTTACACAAGTGCAAAAACACCAACCATTCCAGCTAAATAATGACATATTGTTCGGTTGTTCCTATTTGCTATTTTTTGTAATTTTTTACATGAATGTTGGATTTTTTTAATTCATGTTGTTGATCATCTTGACGAGAGAAGTCTACAATGTAAAAAATTCCAACCAAAATTTTAAAAAAATCACTGAAAACAAAAGAAGTTTGAAATGACTAGTATTTTCTTTTATAGTGTTGTCTTATCTGAACTTTTTTCAACTTAAGTCCATATTCTTATACTTTTCTGTCTCTCTCATCAAGATAAATTATTAATCTAAAAATTCTAATGAAAAGTTAAACAATAAATTATGAAAATTAAATAATACGAAAAAAGCAAAAATTTAGGAAGAATGAGTTGTCTTTAACTTAGAAACAAGATAAGTCAAAAAATGCCAGAATGAACTCGGGGAGATTCGGAGAATGGGGCCTTATTGTATACAATTATGCATGCATCCACTTTGGGTTTGAAATTTTGAATATATAAATATATAAATGGTCCCCCAAAAGTTTATTATGAGCTCTCATTTCAGTAACGCAAATGAACACATACACATGGAATTCCTAAGGAAACACAGGTCATGGTCTAACAAAAGTTTGAAAATCCTAATAAGTGAGTCGACTTATTTTTTCGTCTTAATTTTTTTTCACGTTAATTAGTTTTGCATCAATTTTTTGTGTACTATTAGTTCGCCTCAACAATGGGAATTGGAAATATAAAAAATTATGAGCCAAACTCAATTTTTTTTAATAAAAACAAAAATAAACCAAAAAAGACAGATTTTTAAACTAATTTTTTGTTTTTATTCAAAAAATTGAGAGATTAAATCATAATTTTTGTTATATTTTTCCGTTTTTTCTCGTCAAGGAAAACCATCTAACATGAAAAAAAAAAACAAATAACAACAAAAAGAAAAAAAGTCATGTGGCGTACTAGGCCAAACCTGACTTTATATTTAAGTACACTGACTGAAAATAATGATCAACATGCTGTGGGCACCAAAACTTTATACATTTGATCCCCATATGCAACAATTTTATTTCCATGTCTGCCATCAATAACAAGACTACACATAAACATCACACGAGCTACGTGCATTTTCTTTTTGCCTGCAGATACCAAAATTGCCTAACCCACGTTGTCTCTTTACCGCCGGTTCGCCGACAAGATAAATATATAGGGCGGATATGTTATCACTCTAAATAGCATATTCGAACTACTTTTGATCTTGTGTTTGTCACCCGGATATAGACGACGAATATTATATCCCTGGATATTATATACGTTTTTGGATAGATATAATAACAACACCTCCGCCCCTATTGTTATTATATCCTTCTTCGTATCCGGCCTCTTAATTACGAAAATGCCACCGTTCACTTTTTACCACTTTTTCATATTCAACCCAAAACAAACCAAGTATGTGCATATATATATATATATATATTCTATTCTCTTTATCTCTCAAAACAAATTATCTACAACATATTCTCTCTATATACTATTCCAATATTCCAATGTGCTTTCAATTGTATATATGATCATATCCCGATCCTTGCATACTTTGATATTTCTATCACATTATTTTTTATTAGTTAGTTCGGCAAAAGTCAATATTATTAGTTGTAGTTAGTCCCTATTTCACTAATTCAAAAGCCAGCTTATTGCGATCATTCTCTCACAATACATTACATAAAAAGCCGTGAAAAACCAAAAAATAAAAAAACCACCCTTAGCAGAACACCCCCTTAGTGAGGTTTAAACCCCTTATCAAATGCACATGAGTAAATGATGCGTTCAAGTGGACAATCACATCATATTGCTCCAGATGCAATAAGAATTACTAGTGTGACAACAAATTTTTGAAAAAAATGTACCTCTTTCCGCATAACATTTTCATTGCATTTTTCAACAATCTAAAATACTTTTAATTCTTCAAAATTAGCGTAAAATACCTTTTGACTAAAATATAACACGATGTCAAAAACAAAAACAAAAATTATAGAATGATGAAGCTATTTTTTTTGATGAATCAAGTATTCAAACCAGCTTTTTTCCCGCACCTAGCTAGCGTCTAAATTAAAGCCAGAGTAAAGCTTTTGTATTCTCAGAAAATATATTATTGATGTTGTGTTATTAAACCGACAATTGCGTGTATTACATTTCACTAAGACCCTACCTCTTTTATTTTCTCTTATTTCTTTCCTCATGTGGGGATACCTGGTCATCACATACAAGATAACCAAATGCCAGAAAGATAATAGTAGCATGGAGTTGTGTAGGGTAGGGGACAGATGATTAAGGTGCATGTCTACTAATTTACACGCACTTCGACTAATTTTCTGGAAGACTAATTAATTCCACCGTACACCTGATGGGTGTCCAAATTAAAGCCAGAGCAAAGTCTTGTATTGTTAAGAAAAATATTATTGATGTAATATTGCCATTTAAACTGACAATTGCCCTTATGTGTCACATTTCACTATAAAGACCTTGGGGATTGGCCAAATGGTTGTGTAGCGCTCTCTTGTAAGATTTAGGGTTCGATTCTATGGACAGAAGGTTCGGCCTTCGTATATATACTAACATAATAACATCTTACCGTCTAAAAAAAATTATATTTCACTATGACCCCACCTCTTTTATTTTCTCTTGTTTTTTTTTTTTTTTTTTTCCTTATGTGGGGATTGTCTGTGTTGGTCATCAAATACAAAAGTCCAGATTAACCAAATGCCAGAAAGATAGCAGCATTGGGTAGGGTAAGGGACAGGTCATTAAGGTGTGTACCAATTTAGCTCTCTAATCAACTTGGAATTGGTGCCACCACCTCCTACATGTAGATCCCACACTCAATTAATATATGCTTCACCAAATAATTGGCATTTATTTGCACTGATTTTGATGCAGAAAAAGTGGAGTAAAAGCTAATGGTTGTTAAGAAAGATTATGAATTCTGATTAAAGGGCCAGCATGGCAATGGCATGCTATGCTATGATCAATTAAGAGCTGGTGATGTAAAATAAGTAAATTATTAATCCACCAAATGTGCATTGCTGGAATTAATTTCATAAGAAGAAAGAAATAATGAAGCAAGGAAATATGTGCACATTTGATATCAGAATTACTTTCAGAATGAATGAAAAATTATAAATCCGCCTTTAGTCCACTATGTCCCATCTATTAATGGGATGATCTTTTCTGTAAAAAAGTCTATATGCATCATGCGAGTTTCCCCTAAAAAAGTTGGTCTTTAGATTATGGGTTTTAGACATGTTATTTTCGCTAAAATACCATTTAGTTAATTTATGTGAAGAGAATTAATTGTTTTAAAATTCCTTTTTTTTTTCTTTTTTTTTTTTTGTTTTTGGAGTTTAGTCCATTTACCCCTCAGAGACATTCGGGACCCTATGTTCCCCAAGGCTCTAGTTCCCCATCCTTAATTTTGGTTCAAATTAGTCCTATATATATCTCGTAATGGGAAGACTTTAAAATTGGACATTGTCGGTAAAGAATTTTTTTTTTTTTTTTATCACTTGTCGGTAAAGAATTGATATTGTTTAAACATAATTTCTCTGTCTGTTTCAATGAGCTATCAGCATTCAGCTATATACTACGGGACCACGGGTGTCCATAAGCTCTCCCGGCAGTAATTCTCTATGGAGTCGCCCCTTTGAACTCCTCGACTCCTTTGACATTACTATAAGCAAAGAATTGACTCAGCCGGTTGTGAGTGGACAATTAGGTATCAGTGAGTTAGATCTCAGGTGCAAGTCAATGGAAAGACGTTGGTTTGTCATCGTAATCTAACTCCACTAACATACTAATTCCCTTTCTTCTGACCAAAAAAGAAAAATCTATGTTGAACCCCGAGGGGTGGCCTCCCTCCGAATATATCGCAAGTTCGAAACTTCCTAGTGGTCATACGTACCATTGACTCTAACAGAGCCAGTCCATATAAGGCTTTGTCCCAGCTCTAATTAGATCACCCGTTAGTAGAACGGTATTGGTCACCCCCAATTGTTTGAAATACATGCAACTTGACTCGGACTGTCGGACACAAAATTGTGCACCCAACTATATGGTAGTACCAATTTGTCATGCACAATTAAGTAGGTGAAAATTCTCCTAGTGATGGAGAATTTGGGCCAGTTTTAGTTCGTTACCCATTATAGTGTCATCTATTCTCCACCTCTGTATTTATGAACCAAACACAAATTTCAGAGGGAAAATGTCATTGAAGCCCAATGTCCTCCCCCTTCCCCACCTCCTTTCTATTATGTGTAACCAAACATGTTCCCGAGTCATTAGCCCAATTCTTACAAAACACAAACTTACACAAAACACTTTACAAAAGACAAAGAAATTCATATGGAGGCTCCACACATGCTGGTAGAACTTAGAGGTTTGCTATCTCTTAAGGTTTCATGTTCAAAATCTCTTAAGTGTTATCATCTCATTTTTTGCCAATCCGTATGGGGTTTGCCTTGACTAATTGACTTTAAACTATTCTCTCGATTGATTGGGATTGGTTCTCTAGAATTAGTCGAACTATGCGCGTAAACTGGTCTAAACACCTGAATTACCCAACAAAAACAAGTGTGTGGGGGTAGAATTTTTGTCACTAGACAAGCCTACATAAGAGCGTCTCCAATCTTGACCCATTTTAAGACACCAATCCAAATTTTGGGTAAAATCATCAAAAACCTATATCCAATCTTTACCCAAATTACCTGTTTTTCAGGTTTTACCTATTTCTTTCTAAACCTTTACCAATTTTTTTGACATCTACCTTGCTTCGCCGGAGCTTCTCAGGTCATCTCGATATGATGTCGGATCTTTGTCGGCCGTCTTGAAATGATGATGGAGTTTCGCCAGATCTTTCAATTTGATGACGGAGCTTCAACGGCTCTTTCGGTTTGAGGCAAAATCATCTTCCCCGGAGCTACTAGAGGGTCAACAGATCTTCGCCGGAGCTTTTGGAGGGTTGTCGAACTTTCACCAGAGTTGATTATATCATCTCTCTTCTTTACATATACACCATTAGTAATTCAAAAAGTAAATTTGAGGTGAAAAATGGATTTTTCCATTGGAGATCATTGTTCCCAAATTGGAATTTGAGACAATTTTTTACTCAAATTTGGATTTTTTTTTTTAAAAAAAAAAAAGGTGAAGAACCATACGCATCCGAAAAATGGGCCTACTCTCCACAACATTTAAAAAGCCCATCCCACCCCATTAACAGGCCCGTGCAAAACATAGGAAATCTCGGCCCAGAAACAAAACGAAGGTTCTGGTAAGGAAGGAGACGCTACAACCGGTTCTCAAATCTCAAATAAATTCCGTTCACCAAAATTGAATGCGGCGCATTCCTTCTCGCTCTTTATCTTTCTGATCAAGCAATCGGTTTTCGAATCACGACAGATATCTCAAATCTGCTCTCTCTTGCTCAACTTAAGCTCCCGCAATGTCTTCCCCTGCAGAGTAAGTTCTTCTCTCTGTACATATGTATATGTTTGTGTATTTGTATGGCTGTCGTTTTGTTGCGACCAATTCTTTTGATCTTGTTTGCCATGTATAAGCTCCCTGCGCTGTTCGTTTTGTGATCTAGTGGTTTTTTGTATTTGAACCGTTTTCGCCCAAGGAGGTTTAATGAAGGGTTACAAAACTGTTTCTTAGTTTCCAGAATGTGCTAGAGGCCGGGCACACGCGATGGGTGTGTAAGTCAAATCTTGATAAAATATGCCCAAAAAAAGAAGAAGATAGGTGTGGAATTGGTCGGACATAGATTATAATGAATCAAAATTATAGGAGTAGCAAAAAAATAGAGTAAAGCGTGTGTATTTGATGTTTTTTCGAAGATTGTAGGTTATTTCTAGATAACTAAAATTGCAATTTCATAAGTTTAAATTGTATTATTGGAACACATGTAACCATTCAATGTGTAGAGCAAAAAAATAGCATTTTTCCCTGATCCCCTTTTCAATAAATGAAAACAAAGCAGTAGAATTGGTCATATCTATCAATACTATATGCAAATCTATTGAAAGCTAGATTTATTTGTTTGTAAATTTTCAAGTATAGACGTGGCATCTCAGTATTGATTTGGTTTTCTGTTTTTGAAAAGAATCCTACATCCTAGCCCTAGGTGATTAGCGTGAGTAGTTAGCCGCATATAGAAATCTACACTACACAAACCCGAACCCCACTTTTTTAGTCGCACATCTGTGTTCTTTATTTCTCACCAGTAGGAAAAAAACAGAACCTGAGGTTGTAGACTCCGTTTATGGGAACTGAAGTCCCACAATCTAGTGAGGCGAACCAATCATAAGTAAAGATGCAACGGTGAATTGGAACACCTATATTGGTCGTACTTTTTTGGTAAGGTTTATCCTGATGCATGATGGGCACTTGGAAATATGATCTGTAATGGGTGAAAATGAACTTTTTCGTTTTAAAAATCACATTCTAGAAACAAGAAGTTGGGGATATGCTAATGGGGAAGATGAACTTTTTAACCTACTGAAGCACACGGGCACACACTAATGAGGGAGAGAAGATTGAGAGTGGGACTAACCTGAGATGGTGGAAGGTGGGTGATTTCTAGGCGTTTTCCCTTAATTTGTTTGTAGAAGTTGATGGAGATTCACTGAACCAAAGGGAGAAGGGACTAAATGTGGGGGAATTTTTTTATATAACTGATTCCGGGAGATGGTTACTGGACTTTGGAAGATGTGAAAACTGCATGTGGGAGTGGTTGTTTTGAACGTGGATGGAGGTGAAATTTGTAGGGAAACTAGGAAAAGGTTGTTGAAAAATCAGTCAAACAAACAAACACTCAACACGAAGAATAATCAAGAACATAAAACATGAGTGCAAGATAGAGATTTTTTCGTGGTTTCTCAATTGAGTTTATCCACTCCTCAAACCAGTTTTCACTATGCATAGAATGAAGGAAAAAATGTAAGTTACAGCGGTTACTGCGCATAGGAAGTATTTATAAGCTAGGGTTTGCATCACCAATTACCGTAATATCCTTAACAAGTTGAACCCCGAATAGTCAGCAAGGTGCAACCCAAATCGAATCAGGCTTCACAAGCCCAACAGTGGTAGCTGTAAAAATTGAAAAAGGAAGATATATAGCACATGCACTTTCTTTTTTCCTTTCTTTTAAAAGGTGGTATTGATAGAAGATTGGAGAGAGATGGAACAATCTATTTCGAATGGTGAATAAAGGAATTAGCTGGCTTTTGTGCAACTGCAAGTACCTGATGCAATTTAAGGTGATAGAGTAGTCTAGGTCAGAAGGTGTCAAACTTATCAAATTCAGAAGGAGATTTGGGTGATTTGATCTTAAGGTCTGTTCCCTTGCATGACTGTTCACGTATTGGAATAGCGTATTGGTTGGAGAAAAGATTCTTATTGGTCCACGTTTCAATGGCCCCATAAGGCAAAACCTAGGACTGGGTAAAAAGGTTATGGGTTTCCATAATGAACTTTGCTACTTAACTCTTGTAATCACCTCTCTGAAGATATCGAATCATGTGTTTTCTTGCATTCTTTGTAGCAGTAAAAACAGTTATCACCGTTTTCTTTCATTGTGAAAAAATACATTGTTGCTCTTCGAAGTTTTGTATTATTCCATTCTTAGAAGTAGTGCTGACAATTCAATAACTCTGCAGAGTTATCTTGCAGGATATATAAAGTGATTTAATTACTGCAGATGCGATTGAAAGAAAAGTCAAACCCTGGAAACCGTTCTAGTAAGATACATGAAGTTATAATAGGATTGGGCCTAACTAATCAAATTACACATACCACACATGTTTCCAATACAATATTCTGAATTAGTAATAGAGCTTGGCATGGGAAGAGCAAATCCGATTTTGCAAAGAATATGAGGATATAATGAAAATAGAAGTCGTATGTAGGAGAAATGCCAGCATTGGAGGCCTAGTGTGTCTCAAAACCTTTATAGTGGAATGCTCAAGACCACGTGTTCGTTTGCTTGTCATGTTTAGGAAACAAAACTGTCTTGTGGGATGAATTATTGAGAAAGCTTGACGGAGGCTTTGGGAATTCCCGAAGGAAATGGATTGTGGACTAGTTACCAACCAGTTAGACAAATTATGTATAGGCACTGGTGAATGGATGAGATAGCAACCTGGTGATGTGAAGGAGGGGGTCAGAAAGATGCTTACATTAGTTTGACAATAAAGTTTTCTTAAACCTTCTTTTTATAGGGGATTGGAAGGCTTTATGCGTCAGTCAAAAAAAAAAAAAGGCTTTATGCTAAGAATTAATTTAGAGAAGAAGGTATTCTACAAGTCTACAAGTTCCTCTAAAGGGACCATCTTAATCTAAACAAAACCAAGGGCCAGCATTGAGATTACTGGTAGTTTGTTTTCTAGCTCATATCATGCATTATTCTGTAGCTCCATCTACTTAAGAGTTTTGGTCATTGTTGGCAGTTTTTTGAATGCAGAAATATGTTTGTCACTGTAGCATGTAATTTGAATTTTGAGCTTGAGAGAGAAGTGATTTCCTGAAAGTTGTTTGAGTGTTTGTGTTAGCACAGGGCAACAATCTAACTTCGGCAACTTCTATTTGAAAAAGTTTTTGCATTAGCCATTAAGGATTGTTGTATTTAAACTGTCTGTCTGGTAGTTTAGGTAGAGCTCTTACAGATTCATTCTGCTCCATCTTCTGTAATGTTCAATGGGTGGATTTTTCTCTTAGTCAATTCTTTTCACCATTACCAACTTTCATTTTTTGTTTTTTATTCTTATTTTTGCAGATGGTACAATACTCTTCCTCCTATAACCAAGGCTTATGGGACCATATGTTTGCTCTTCACTATTGCGGGTCAGTTTGGACTTGATCCTAAATATATTGCCTTGATATATGAACCAGTGTTCAAACGTCTGGAGGTAAATTTCCATCTCTGTGATTTCTTAGTTGTTAATCAAACACCACTAGAGGAATTATCAATCCCAAATACTATTGTACTGTAAGAAGTTTTTTATACTGGAGTCCTATCCTTACAGCCTCAGCCTTTTATTGCCGGATTTGCCAATTTGATATCCTGTTCTTTCCTTTTAGACCCTTGATAGATAATTGAAGAAAAAGGCACATCTAAAGTCACTGCCTTTTCCCCTTCCACAAATTTTTTTTCGTCTTCAATCAAACTTTCTTTGAAATGAGCATGAATTCATAACTGTTTTGGCCTGATGATTTAAATGGTTTGTTACACAAACACACACATGAACCCGCATTCAAACGCGTGAGCAAAAACCCTCATGTGCCATGTGAATTTTTCCATTATTCCACATGAGTATGATTTGGCATTCAAACCTTAATCTTACATTTCATGAAGGTTTGTTTTTCTTGCCATTTGTCATACGATTTTTTTTACTAATTACTTTCTTGAATATCTAGGTTTGGAGGCTGATTACGTGCTTCTTTTTTCTTGGCCCATTCTCTGTCAATTTCGCAATTCGCCTGTTAATGATGTAAGTATTCCGCGGAAATTCTCTTGGTTGCAGCAATATTCCTTTTAGCACCACAATGATCTAAACTGTTTCAAAGACCCAACATGAATATGCTCTGGATCTCCCTTTTTCAGTGGATTATCTTGGAGCAAGGGTTAATATTAAGATTTGTTCTTTCCATGCTTCACCCATTCAATGAAGATTTTAAAGCGCTAATGCTCTTGTTAATGCTTCTTGATTTCCAGCGCAAGATATGGAGTCCAACTTGAAAATGGGCCATTTCAAAGGCGTACAGCTGATTTCTTGTGGATGATGTTATTTGGAGCCTTTACCTTACTGGTGAATGGGATTATCAATTTCTTTTTGCTGAATGTTGTGATATTGTGATTTTGAGTACTTTTTCCATATCTTCTATGGGAGCGTATTTTGAGCAAGTTTTTGGGATAATGTATCATCCAAATTTGGGAGGTCTTAGGTCATTTGAATTCGGGAGGTCTTAGGGTTATTCAGTTAGGATTCTATTTTGTTCCTGTGCACTCTCTCTCCCTCCCTCTCTCTCATCATCTTTTGAGGCCTTGAGAATGTCTACTGCATTTCCATTCTCCTACTTTGCTTGTAAGACATTTCCTTCTATTTTTCACTCCTTTATTTACTGATATGTTTAGGCAATATCTGCCATCCGCTGGTTGTCGTTCCCATTCCTAGGAGTGTCACTGGTTTTCATGCTGGTCTATGTCTGGAGTAGAGAATTCCCAAACGCCAATATCAGCTTTTACGGTCTCTTTACTCTCAAGGTAAGTTTATTTTCTCTCAAGCACAATTTTCAGTTCTCGCTCTTTTTCTGAAATGCCACGGTACCATCTTCCAACTTGCAGGCATTTTATTTACCTTGGTCAATGCTTGCTATGGATGTTATTTTTGGTTCACCACTTCTGCCAGATTTGTTGGGAATCATTGCTGGGCACCTGTATTACTTCTTGTCTGTGTTGCATCCACTTGCTGGCGGAAGAAACATACTGAAAACTCCCATGTGGGTGTATCCTTTTGTCTCTCTCTCTCTCTCTCTCTCTCTCTCTCTCTCTCTCTCTCTGTGTGTGTGTGTGTGTGTGTGTGTGTGTGTGTGTGTGTGGACAACATTATTCTCCAAGTGTGATTTGCCAGGAAAAAAACAAAAAACTGCTGGTGGAAGAAACATACTCTGTGTTTGTGTGTGGACAACACAATTCTCCAAGTGCGATTTGCCAAGAAAAAATAAAAAATAAATAAATAACAGAAAAGCTTGATTTTGCAGGTGTGATTTGCTAGGAAAAAACCAAAAAAACAAAAAACTGCTGGTGGAAGAAACATACTCTGTGTTTGTGTGTGTGTGGACAACACAATTCTCCAAGTGTGATTTGCCGAGAAAAAATAAATAAATAACAGAAAAGCTTGATTTTGCAGGTTATCACTCCTTGAATTCTTTCATATTTGCTCTTTACCTGTTTGGGTTTGTTGATTATTGTTTTTTGTGTACTTTGTTGGTGGCTTAGTCCTTAGAAGGTAGTTTTGTCTGCTTTTTTTCCCTTTACTTCGCATAGACATAAATTGGTCCGGAGGTGGGGAATTGGAGCTCCGGCACCTACTCAGGCCCAGGCTGACAGAAATACAGGTGGGGCTTTCAGAGGGAGATCCTATCGACTAGGGCGTTGATGTTGTCCATCTTCTCCCTCTTTTACAGAAATGCGTTGTCGTCGTCTCAAATTTCTATTAACAATTTCTTAGAAAGGCCACTAACAAGAGCCAAGTTATTTCAATCGTAGAAGAGATCCCACATATGGATACCAACATCGGCGATTTGCAGCGCGAGCTGATTCTCTTTTCTCTATTTGGATGTCATGTTCATTTTCTCCACAACCTTTTGTTTTTCAGTGTATATGATGAATTAGAATCATTGCTTGGAAATGTGCTGCTGAAACTTATATTGTGAATGCTTAGCTTGGCTCATTGGGAAACGTATTTGACAAATGCTTGATAGAAAAGAATCAACTGTTCATTTTAGCAGATCTATTATTAACCCATGTGGTTGAGATTGAGACTGTCAAATTTTCGCCGAAACTTTACTTCTGAGCTGGTAAATCTCTGCTGGAAATTTTCTTAGAAAGCATCAATTCTTCCTACTAGTTTGTCTCCGGAATTTTGTGTTCAAGCAGAGAATTGGAATGTACAAAGTTTTGTTTCAGAATTTTGCAAAGTTCCGAGATGTGTTCGAATTTGACTTATGTACTTTTAGAACTGATCTCATTTGAGATTCAATCAAACAGTTACGAGCACATCCACTGGAACTTGAAAGTTTGTTCAGTTGTTAACTTTTAAGTTTTGGTTTATTTGACGTGAACACCCGAGTCGATTATTAGCAGTCATCATGGCCTAATTTGTCATTGTTATTATGAAGCAATCATAAAGTTTCAAAACAGAGATTCTTCCAATTGTGGTTTTAAACAGGCTCACCATCCTTCATTTTCCCTCCAAACCATAGTAGATGTTCTTATCTTTCAGAATTAGGTTAAACGCGTATTTGGAAGACAAAATAAAAACTTGATATGCTATAATAATAACGAGTTTTCTGGTTGAATTTTTTTTATCCTAAAAAAAAAATGAGTATTTTTATGGCTAGGAAGTAAATAAAATTAACGATAAATATTGATAATCGTTTCCGGTAGTAGCCCTGTGAACTAGATACCATGTGAGTTAGAATCTGGATTGGTGTAGTTCCGTTAGAATCTGAGGACCGACGTGTTACTTGTGGTTCCAAAAAATTGATGATAATGTCGGATTAAAAGATGGACCGAACCAAACTATTCCACCAAATGCATGATTTATCCAAAGATCGACTAGTTTTGGATGGAGGAAGTATTTTGTCAATGAATTCTATTGAAATAACTATTTTAGTGTTTCTTTTCTTTTTTTGGGGGCATATTTGAAACGGAGACTGAACGGTGAGAAATGATTTGTGTTGATTCTAAGGGAGAAACCAAGAAAAAGAAATGCAAGTCACTCTATATAAATAAATATACACGGATGGTCCGGTTCCATTAATTCACAGTTTCTTATCGAAAATTCATGTATCGAACCAAAACAAACGGATTGGTTCTGTTCGGACCGGTTTACCGGTTCTATTTTTATTTTTTTTTCAAACTCAGCATACATTTGTAACGGTGAATTGGCCTTGAATAAAGGCGGACGTGAATGGTCGAGAGAAGTTCGCGATCCCATTCCAATCAAAGGCTCCCTCTCTCTCTCTCTCTCTCCGTATATATTTCATTCCAAAAACAGAAAAACAACCCAAAACTATAACCATAATTAAGCATCACGAACCACAGGGACAAAGCTGATCGGAGAGAGAGAGAGAGAGTAATAAAATGTCGTGGCAAACTTACGTAGACGAGCACTTGATGTGTGATATCGACGGCCTTGGCCTTCACCTCGCCGCTTCCGCCATCATCGGCCTCGATGGTAGCGTCTGGGCTCAGAGCGCCTCCTTCCCTCAGGTCCCTCTCTTTATCTCGATATAATTCACACGTTATCAGCTTATGTGTATACATGTAGCTTGTCATTGAGAGATTTCCGTTTACGGTGAGTTTCTCGTAGCTTTTTTGCTTTCGATCTATAGACGAAAGTAATGTTGTTTACTCCATTTTATTGTGTCATTTTGGAACTTTTTATACGAGGAAAAGACTTTTTGAGAAAAAGTCGATAAGAGAAGTAGGACCTTCATATGCTACATTGCGTTTTAACTTGATATATATCTATACATGGATTGCTATTTCTGGTTTTTTTTTCTTCTTTTTTGGCATCTGATTGTTTCATTGAATCGTGAATGAATATGGTGATCTCAAATTTCTGGAGGTAGGCTTGTTTAATTTAGTCAGCATTGCGTGTGAATCGATCAGTCTGATTTGTAGGGTAGGCTCGATCTATCTATTCGATTGTAGTGCACAAAGTGATTGCTTAATTGAACAACGTAATATTTACGGTCGTCGTTTTGATCAATGTTCTAAAAATCGCTAGTTGGATGGAAAAGGGGTGCCTATCATCGACTAGTTGACCGCCTAGCGCCCAGTGGCAGAGCCAAGAGTTGAAGTCGGAGGGGGGCCAAATTAGAAAAGACACCTTGGTTCGATGATTTTTTTCAAGACTAAATCTAGTCATTCGAATTTTTATAGGACGGTTTTGATGAAGTAAAAAATTAATCTCGAGTATTGTTGTTGTTATTATATCATTCGACGAACCAAGTATCATTATAGCCCAACATCATTCACCATAATTTAGTGTTCCCGAAATGAAACTACTTGTTGCTTTTTATTTATTTTCGAAATTGTATAAAAAAAAATTAATAGCTATGAAAAAATATACAAAATATACTCCAAGATAGAAAATTGGGGGCGGCCCCAGCCCTATATAGCTCCGCCACAGCTAGCGCCTAGTATAGGCATGGACCACTGCCTAGTACTTAGTCGGCCTATACGATCGATTTTTAGAACACTGGTTTTGATTTCGTTCTGGTTTATATATATACCTTCTGTGTAGTGATTTTGTTCTTTCGGATCATAATGCATGGCTTGGTTCATATCTCGAACTAGTCAGTTTTAGAAAGCATGTTAATGCTTTTGCAACAGCATTTAAGATTGAAGGAAATGGATCGATCTTTCGATTCATTTCATTTATCTCGCTAATCGCTATACGAAGAATAGTTTCGATAGCTGGATTGAGTTTTGCAGCTTAGCCTAACAAGCCTACCGACGAGGGGCAACCAAAGAACCATGATGATCTAGCAAGAACCCCCAAGTGATTGGAAATAGGATACGAGCCACTTTTGAAAAATAAATTCAAACACGGATCGGTATTCCTGTTGTTGGATTTGAGCGGAAAAAAAATCTACAACACGGTCACATGATTCACCAAATCTCATGTCTTTCTGCTTGTTTAATGTTTGTACGTGCCAGAGCAAATAAGTTCAGAAATGTTACCTCCGGTGTGCTCTCTATTGATCTGCGTTAAACTGACGCTCTCTCTGGTAGATATATAAACAGACTCCCTACCGAAAGGGAGCAAAATGAGAGACCATTTAAATTGTTGTGGGCAACCGGGAAGTTTGCGTTTGTTTGGAGATTTCTGTTATTGTATTTACTGGTTTAAATTTTCCTGTGGATAACAAAGTAAACAACCCTTGGCCTTGTGACAGTGGAATGAAACGAACGTGTGCCTGCTTTCGCTAGTAATGATCCGCTTGTGATTGTGCCTGACCTTGATTGCTGATAAATTGAACACCTTTGTGTCTCTGCCATTGTTCTTATGCTATCTTTTACGGTAGCTGCTAGCTTTACGAAAACGACGTTAGTTTTTCACTTGTTCTGCTTCTCCGAATGCAGTTTAAGCCTGATGAGATCACCGGTATCATCACCGATTTTGCTGAACCAGGCCATCTTGCCCCTACAGGTTTACACCTAGGCGGTACAAAGTACATGGTCATCCAAGGAGAGCCTGGAGCTGTCATCCGTGGAAAGAAGGTGAAATCAGTCTCCTTTTACTAATTCCTGGATTTCCTAAATGAAAGGCATAAGTAGATTTGTCTTTCGATCGTCGATTCTTCATTTATTCCATTTCCAGACAGAATATGAACGAGAATCGCATCCAAAAAAGCGCGAAGGACAATCATATTTTTTGTCAGTTGCTTATTTTCCCTGTTTTGTTTTCTGGGTAACGTTTATTATTCGTAGATATTTAATATGGGACTCTTTTTTTTTTTTATCAGGGATCAGGAGGCATCACTATAAAGAAAACGGGGCAAGCTCTCGTCTCTGGAATATATGAGGAACCAGTAACTCCTGGACAGTGCAACATGGTTGTTGAGAGGTTGGGTGATTACCTCATTGATCAAGGCCTCTAAACCCTAGATCTTCTCAAGATCTCTACCACATCTTGATCTTCACACACTTAAAAAGTAAAAATTCTTCGGGTACGCCCTTTTTTTTTTTTTTTTTTTCCTTTTTTCTTTTTTCTTGCTTCTATGCATTTTAGTCTTCTTCCTTCCAAAACCCATGAGATGGAAGTGGAGTTATTCCAAGCAATAATTTAGGACATAAAAATTTGTTTGGTAATTTGAGTCATTTCTCTATGGTTATGGTTGATGTGTATTTGTCACAGTGTGCGTTTTCTTTTCATCAGCGCTGCAAATTTAATTTGTGACATCCCATGAAATCTTTAAGTCATTGTGCCCATCATTTCCATATGTTTTATTTTGAGTATTACATTGTCCAACTTGTCACATTTGTTTTTTTTTTGCTAGTGATTTCGTGCAGAGCGTCAATTTTGATTTAATAGAAATTGTTGATGCACGCCAAACAAATCCTGAAAAAATATGAAGCGGCCTGCGACATTTTCTTTTCAAAATCAGTTGATTTCAAGCTTTTCCCAAGTGTACTTTTATAATTCGCGCATTTTTTTTAAAGTTTTTTGATTTATTTCAAAGAATTAAGTTTCGCATTCCTCCTTTAAGCTCTCACTCTTCTTGTGAAACTCCGAAAACGGAGTCTATAAGATGCTTGTGAAATCATGTTAACTTTGAAAACTATTTTCAAAGAACTTTTGAATTGGTCTGAACGTGGAGAAAAATTTGGGTGTCGGTCGGGTATAGTTATGTGGTGTCCGATTGCACATTTCGACCATTCAAAACCCAGATTTCTTGTGGGGCCTAAGGACGAGTTAGCCGACCACTAAGCAGCCAACAGTCAATACTGCGCCACTGCCTCGCATGTGTCATTTCAGATGTAACAAACCAAGCATAAATAAATACATGCTCGTACAGCGTGGTGTCACTGTTACACATAATACTTTCTAGATGGTTGGTATAAATCTTTCATTTGAGATTTGGTCCCAAACTAGGATTTACTTTCAATTCATAAAAATAAAAAAAAAACAAAAAAAAAAACACTAGGCTCCATGCCAATGATTAAAACGAATCAAGGCCCACCCAGTGCCTGCAAGGCTGCAACTTGGTTAAAAAAAAGGACAGAGATATTCTTTCTAAATCAGAAACAATTAAAAAAAAAAAGAACAAAAAATAAAAAAGAGTATAGAGTCACATGGTGTGGTGGTGGCTTGTTCTTGTTCATCAACCAGCACAGCTGTAGGTGTACATAACCGCCAAAAAGTAGTAGGAGTATATAAATTCTGATATTGATGGTATTTAATCGAAGATGGGTGTCACGGGTTGTATCCGTGTCACGTCATGAATCCTATTTTGAAAAAAAAAAGTTGGTAAATTGGGTGACACGGGTTTATCCCGTGTCACGTCATTAATCTTATTCCGAAAAAGAGAGAGGGTAAATTGGGTGACACGGGTTGAACCCGTGTCACAGTCATGAATCCTATTCCAGAAAAAAAAGATAGGTAAATTGGGTGACACGGGTTGAACCCGTGTCACGTCACGAATCCTATTCCGGAAAACAAAAGAGAGGGTAATTGGGTGTCACGGGTTGAACCTGTGTCACGTCTTGAATCTTATTCCGGAAAAAAAAAAGAGGGTAAATTGGGTAACACGGGTTACCAGAAAGAAGAATTGCATAACGGCCCGTTTGGATGGAATATTAAAAAGGGTATTATTTATGGATCCGGATGATTAATTCCGGGCTCACACCTCATCGACAGTTTGGGACAATTTCACACATGGATATTATTTATGGCCCGTTGAATTTGATACCCCCAGAGAGTGCTAATTATGAATTGTACAGACCCTATACATAGATAATACCCCAATATCTCTTATAGTACCCCAATCCACTCTAGACCCTCTAATTTATCTTTATTTCTATATTTCAACTACAAAACAAATCAAATATATTATTTTATCCTCTTTTTCCCCTACTATTTTATTCCCCTTACAATTTTAATCATGCAAAACTCATCTTGCATCTAATGAAAGCCATAATGGGCTTATTTTTATACGTAGTATAACATTTAATAAATTTTTTGGAGCCCAACTCTTGAGAAATAAATATAAGTAGTTTACATGTAGAATAATTTCATTTAATCCAAATAATTGATTATCGAACGAACGACCGTAATTACTCACTGCACTAGAGAGGTATTCACTACGGCCCCAATGAACTCAATTGATAAGTGATAAACTAGTACAGTATTTGGCTAATTTTTTAAACTTTTGATACATTCAGAAAGGAATTGCCATTGAATTATTGTCTTTAGCATCTCAAAACCAATGGCAAGTCATTTCTCTAGCGAAACTTATCATTTGCTAAGTTTTAGAAAACGACCTCTAGTGGTTTGGTTGCCAATTGCCAAGTAAAAAATAATTTTTGGTACTTAGCTAAATTTGACAAGAATCCATTAATTATTACCACATTATTTGTGTGCGGATATTTAATTATTACCGCATCATTATTTGTGTGCGGATATCTACGTGATTTTAATTTTTTATGTCATACTCGGGTTAAAGACACAAAAATAAGACTCCAATAAGTGTATGCCCCCTTATTTTACAAGAATGTCTTGCTTATGTGAGTTATATTTACTAATTTAATATAGTAATAAGTTTTTATTTTCTAATTTTAAATAACAAAATGTCTTGACTAACCTAGGCAAATCTCAATTAATTATCTCATTTGGAGTCTAAAGCTTTTCACAAATCTTTTGATCAAAGTAAAAAAGTTCCACTCAGATTTTCCACACCCTACGATATTTATTAAATCGAATATAATTCATTTTTTCCCGTTTCTTGGACGCCATTAAAAGTACCTCTATTTTCTTTTCTTTTCTTTTCTTTTTTCTAATGCTTAAGATTGTCCAAGCTAACGCAGACCTTCATTATTTTGTTTCGTAATCTCTGAGACAGATCATCCACGTTAAAATTAGAGATTTACAAAAAAATTCTCCTGACCCGCCACATTAATTGTGTACGAAGATGTGTGGGATTACGGCTCATCCTATTGCCACTCGACTACCCCTTAAAGTTATTTTTTCTTTTTTGTTCCGAAAGAGAGGATCGCATTGCAATAAATCTGTAACAACCAACAACCTACCGTATACAAATGGCAACAAAAGAAAAAATATAATACAGACGAGAAGAACAAAAGACATAATCAAAACAAAACAAATGAAGGAAACATCAAGTGAAAAATTGTTTCGGCAATCTGATGTTCGTGATCAATGCATTGATCCCCGAATGACGATTTTTCCAACACACAACAGAAGAAATTTAAGGATACATCCAGCTATAACACCTGTAATTGAGAGTTCCGCGACAGATTTAAACGTCGTACAACTTGATGGCCGAAGCCAACTACATCACTCTAAAATTGTTAGTGGAGCTGACAGTCGCAACTCGCAACCGTGGTTAAACTACCCCTTGGAGTTAAACTGCGTCTCTCGATTTGAATACCAGAATCTCTCTCTCTGTTTCTCTCGCTCGTGCAGAAACAAGCTCAAATCACATACAAGCTGCGGAAGATGTCGTGGCAGGCGTACGTCGACGACCACCTGATGTGCGAAATCGAGGGGAACTACCTCTCCTCCGCCGCCATCATCGGCCACGACGGCAGCCTCTGGGCCCAGAGCGACTCCTTCCCTCAGGTTTTCCCCATCTCCTCTCTCTATGTGAATCATGTTGTACTTTTGTTTCGATAACTCAGGTGTACAGATAAAGCTTATGCTTGTCTCGACTAATCTCTTCGTCTAATCCGTCTACAAGAGGGGCCAAATAGAGCTATATGTGCATCTTGACTAATCTATTCGTCTAATCCAGTCTACTAGCGGGGGCCAATTAAAGTTCATGGTTAGTATGGACCGGGCCCAAGGAGTTGATAGGATATGAAGCTTTCGAATCTGCAGCCGGGGCAGCACATCTGTACTGATCGTGGGAAAATTTCACCGTTCAGCGGGGCCTAAGCCCAAATGGACTAGCTCCCAGGAATTGATAGGACTTGGAGGTCCGAGACCTGAGTTGGGGAGGGAGCAAACCCCTAATTGTGCTATGGTTTTTATGTTTGGATGATTATTTTATGTCGAAGTTCCGGTAGGGTCTTTTATATTTCAAGTAACTGAGCTGCGCGTGAGCTGGTCCGAACACATTTGGTATAAAAACAAATCCCATCGGATCTCTCATGACTTTTGACGTATTCTGATAGGATTTTGCTGGTGGATTTTGCTGGGAATTCGGGAATCCTTATGGATGATCAGGTTAAGAGAGAAAGATATAGAAACTGAAGGTCAAATGAATCTATGACTTTGTTCTTGTGTTTTTGTCTGCGTTTTGTGCAATTTAGTGGCTGCTGTGGATCTGATAGTCCAATGTATCTAACTGTACCGGTTTAGTGTTTATTGAATTGAACTGGGTTCGGATTAGATGTTAATTTGACTTGGTTTTATCGAGTGTCATGATAATTGAGGTTTATGAACAGAAAAACGTTTATGGGTTGGTCACAAAATTTGGGTTAGTGTGTTCTGTATAGTTTGCGGATTTGTATGCTTGGGTTGGCTAGTTTGTCCCAAACGTATGCCATGCTGACCTTGAGTAGAATCTGTATGAGTTGAATTCATTCATGTTGAAAGGTTAGAGAAAAACATTTGAAATGATCATTGTGGATTTGTTTGACCATTAGTTAGTTGGTTGCTTATGAGTTTAATTGGATATATGCGGTGATGTAGTCGGCCAAAACTCAATCTATTAACCTCTATGTTGTGGGTTTGCGTATTGAGGACAACCAGTTTGCGCATTCATGCCAAAGGTTTGGACTTCACCGAATTTAGCCATCTTGAACATCTACTATTTTTGGGCACTAATTGGGCTTACTTGGCAAAGCTTCAAGATTTGTAGATATCGAGTGTGGACAACCAATTTTTCCAATATTGTTCTGTGTGGTATTAGGACTATGGAGTGCTTAAAATACAGGAGTTATTCGTTTCGAAGTGATCTTTCAGGTGAAGCTCTGACAGTTACCGCTTCTAGTTCATGTAGAAATGGGAGTTACAAAGAAATTGATGAATACTCAAAAACATGGGTGGCCAACAATTGATTGTTCTTTCTTCTCAATTCATCTTATGAGATATCTGGAAACTGTCCCTCTGTAGAATGATGACAGATGGATTTTTACTAGTTTGGTCACCGATAAGCTCATCAGTTTGGGAGCTACTATTATAATTCAAGCAAATGTAGGCACACACTAGCCTGTCTCTAAAATCCTGCAGTTATTATCTCATCTTTGACAAACTTTTTAACTTTTAATAAATAGTAATTTTTCGGACTTGGATGCTTTGTCTAGTTCAAGCCTGAAGAAATAACTGCTGCAATGACTGATTTTGCTGAGCCGGGTACTCTTGCTCCAACTGGTTTATACCTTGGTGGAACAAAATACATGGTAATCCAAGGGGAACCAGGTGCTGTCATTCGAGGAAAGAAGGTATGAACTCTTGCTCTCATTCTGCTTTCGAACAATTTAGGCACACGCCAAATAAGAGAAATGATGTTTCACGCATTCAAGGAGGAGAACAATTTATGCAGTATGATCAAACCGCAAAGCTCAATGATGCAGCTGCTCATGTAGTTTCCCCGATCCAGGTGGTCAAGCAAAAAAGTTTGATTTTGCATCCCGAAAAACGTTTCAGTGAGCCACATGGCTATGACAATGTCCTATAATCATTTTGTGTAGTTCATGATAAATGATAACATGTTCCACACTCACAAAGTCACATTCCTTCTGCCAAGTTTGATGTTTAAAAATCCATGTCAGAATTCCGAGGCTAATATAATGAAACCCATGTCAAAATTACAAGGCTCGTATGATGTTTAATTATACTTATGATTTAACAAGAAGCATAATTTTATGTGCGTGGAACTATGGATCATGATGGTATATGCTTGCTCATAATTGAGATTGATTGTGACCACACACTAGTCTTTGTATTTTTATTCTTTGCTTGAGAAGATTGGATTCCAAGTTGGCAAAATTTTCAAATTAGAATCTTAACATCAGAAATCTTCTGTGTCTTCTGCAAATTGTTCGTTGAAATGTGGTTGCAGGTTGACCCTTCGATACGTTGATTTCAGGGACCTGGAGGTGTTACTATTAAAAAGACTAATCTGGCATTGATAATCGGTATATATGACGAGCCCATGACACCGGGCCAGTGCAACATGATTGTTGAAAGGCTGGGTGATTATCTCCTTGAGCAGGGTTTCTGATTGCTTTGGTATGTACTTGTTCTTATAGTTAAAAGTTTCTGTAGTTATCATTTGGGCTTCCATCTGACCACCTTCTGATGAAATGATTTGCAGTGAAATGATAAGGCTGGAGTCCTCGTGCGAACAAAACTATTTGGGGCTTGAGAAAGTGCTGCTATATGTGTTATCTTCTGAATTACAATTGAATTGTCTTTATAATCTCCTTTGTATGAAAAGTTTGCACATTTCCAATCGAGGCATTTGTCTACTTGGGAGTGGTTTTCCTTTATTGGTTAGATTCCTATTTTGATTGGAACCTCTGTATAATTAATATATATGGTTTGTGTTTTTGTGGCATTATCATTTGTGGCAATTGTACTACTTTTCTGTCAATTTTGATTGGATGAACGTCATGGACTGGGGGTCCTGTAGGACGCATCCGGACAATTCCTCTCCGCAATGAATTTTCCATGGAAGAGTTTTATTTAAACGCAAATGCTAAGAAACGCTATATAGCGCTTGGTAAGTGGGCCCTTTCTCCACTGAGTTTACCCAATACCAAGACAAAGTCCTCACGCTGACACAACGTCTTGCCTCTAACAGTACTTTTAGATACTTTACACTTTTGCCCGTAGTTTCTAAATAATAGCAACACTGGCATAAAGCAATTGGCGGGCCTTTTTCCCTCTTGAGCACTTTTGGGATCCATTTCTCCCTTTCTATTTCATTTCCCAGAGTAGTCTGTCAGAGCTCCAAAATGAAAAGCCACCAAAACCCATTTGACTACTGATCATCAATCTTCACCGATAGTCTATCGCCATAGTCTCAGGTACATACCATTTCTTCATGATCAATCTCTCAGGTTCAAGAATTTCACTTATATTTCCAGATTTGAGTCTGTTACTTTTTTATATTTCACCATGGACAGGGTTTCACATTAGCATTTTGAGTGTTGAAAATTCTGAAATCAATGTCTTGCATGTGTTCCATTTATGCAATTACAAGCACAAAAAAGCTGATACTACTATTTGTTTAGTTTTCTAAACATGTGGTTTCGATTTTGGGTACCGCGATTCGGTTCGGTTTCAACTCTGTCCCATTATTACCTAGTAAAAATTGTTAGTTAAGGCTTACGAAAGGTATTTATTATTTAAGATTGTCTTGATTATAGTCATATCTCTTTACTCTAAATCAGTATGAAACTATAAAAGTATACTCTGTCCCATTTCTGTTTAGGATTGTCTCGATAGGTATTTAAGGCTTAGGAAAGGGCTTAATCAATTTACCCAAAAAAAAAGAAGGGCTTAATCAATAGAAAAGAATCACAAGGGCTTCCTTAGATCTTGGACAAAGTCTGTAAGTCTTATCTTGCTCTTTTGGTTATTTTTAGTTGGATATAGTCAGATCCCTTTAACTTGATCTTTTTTTTTTTTTGATAACTCAAGTGTCCGGATCAGCTTAGAGAAGTTTATATCTCTAATTTGTAGGACATGGATACACAGTTTTTTTTTTTGGTGTACCTATAGATCAATAACATTGATCTATCTTTCGTCAACTTCTCAAACCATGGTACGTGGAATTTGATCAAGTGAAGGCTGTGATTATAAGTTTAAAAAAAAAGAGCAAAACAAAGTTACTGTATTCAATCCTAATGCGGTGATGAGATTTTAAAAAAAATATCATTACCCCCTTTATCTCAATTTAATTGCTCCAAACAGGAAACCATGTAACTTTGACATGAAAAAATAAACCATTTTTTATAATTAATTTTTAATTTTTTTTGCATCAGTTATAGGATCTCAGTAATTACTTTGAAACGATTCAAAAAAGTTAAAAAAAATTAAAAGAAATACAATTTTTTTTAAATTCGAAATGACACGATTTTTCGTAAGGAGCAATTAAGTTGGAACGGAGGAAGTAACAAACAAAAAAGTTCAAATTTTTTGAAATTCAAAATGACGCAACTTTTTGTTGGGAGCAATTAAATTGGAATGGAGAAAGTAACAAAACAAAAGGATAAATTTGAAAAGGGTAAATTTGGAAAAGAAATAAATAGTATATGTGGCTCTCAAACTTTTGTAGTGCATGAGTAGCAAACTGACTAAAAATCAAAACTTTGAATGACAAGTCGGCAGAAGGAAATGAAGCTAGTACACATTCTACACAACTGACGAGGTTAAAGGGTGCTATATAGCATCCGTTAGCCGGATCCTTATTTAAATTTCGACCGTTCGAAACACTTTTGGATAGTCCAGATGTGCCATATAGGGCTGCCCCACTGGGTCCCCGTTTCCGAATGTCATGGTGTTTTGCCCTCATTGACATAATCCTTCAGTAGAACCCTCCATTCCAACTCTCCATTCTGATTTTACACCCTCCATTCTAACTCTCCATTCTGATTTTGCGCTCACGCTCTCAATCCTCTCTTTTGCAAATTTTAGTAAATGTTTTTTAATGACACTTTCAGAGTTGCCTTCGTGCTCCAGTTCACGTACACTTGCCTTCGTGCTCCAGTTCACGTACACACAGTATGTAACCTAGGTTTTGCCTGAGCCTTGCATGTCCTTTGAACATATTTTGGATGTCATTTGCATAATGTTTTGGGATTCGAATTGCAAATCAATATTTTGCCCAATTTTAACTAGAGTTACTTCCGGAAAAGAATGAAAGCCAGGATGGATAGAATGCCATCATCTCTCAAAAACCCCGAAATGAGCTGCAATCATTCAAAGAATTTTCTTCATGTAACCCAGAACCGATCCAACCTCAACCTTGGGTTGCGTGACCGCACTGTAAGCCGGAGCCCCCTTCCTTGCTATTTTGCCCAAGTCTTCTCTTGTGGAGAGATCCTCTAAAAGATTTTGCTCTTATTGAGAGTTGAGAATTCAGTGCTAGATTGTCGAAACGTGCTTAAAATTCGGGGCTTTACTGATATAAACCAGATGCAAGAAGTATCTCATGAACCATATGCGGCAACTCAGACCTCAAGTCCTTGACACACAGCAAAAAGATACAATGTGAGCATTCACAAATTAAGCTGCCAATCCATGGCATAAGTTTGTGCTGTCACATACAAGAATCAACAAATAAGCATTTCAGTACCTCATTCACAGACTAGTTTACTGATAATACATATTTCCCAACGCCTAAGCACCTACCACTATCATACAAAACTAGGGATGGCGATTGCTCCACAGTGATACATCCTCAGCCATGCAACAAAATGAGATTTTTCTCACACCATCTTTTGGTCGTCCCGACCTCTTGCTTGATTTAGTCTCAACACTAGATTCAGGAAAAGGAGATGAAGGCCAAAAGCAGACAGCAAGAAACCCACAAAGAGGATACCGTTTGGGAGGAGGAAGAAGTAGAATGAGCTGCTGTTGTGGTCGCATTGCTAGTAGCAGTTTTGTTGCTGCTGTAAAATTTGCACAACCAAGACCAGGATTAGGAATATAGAGGTAAAAAATCAAAAGTGACGGACTTAAACTGAACAATTATCAGAGAGGAAACCTACCCAGTTGTCATGTACAAGCAGTTGTCATAGCCTGAAAAGAAACACGGGGTTGTTTTGGTCAGTCCCAAGAAAAGGTTTTGAAGCAGAGAAGAGGTTGGCTTTAAACGATATCGTAATCCATTAATTTTCTAAGGCTAAGATGTTAACGACAAAAGACCAAGACACGGCATATGATAGATAATACTAAGTCGATAGCATGATTTATTATCCTGAAAAATCATATTGACGAGACCAATGTTTAACTATTGAATATTTAAGCAATTATGAACACTTGAAGATCTGTTGAAAATCTTCAATTAGCCAAGGAGACAGCAAAAAGAGAACCTATTATCTGCTTCACCTTGATTTTCCCAATAAAAAATGAAGGTGCTCTAGAATTTTGTATCAATGAAGGCTTACTGAAACCAAAAGATATCTAGAGAAAAAGGTTAATTTGTAGGCCACATACTTGGATTCTTGTTTGTTTTAACCCCTGCTCCTCCGAAACTGCAAGCAATATCAGTAGCAGCATTTTGCTGAAAATAACTGTTGAATGCATAAGATGCATGTGAAACTGGATTATCTGGCTCAAAACAAGGCTGACTGGGCTGAATAGCAGAACAATCCACATTCCCAGGACCACAAGCCCAATCCAAGGCATTCTTTAAGTCTGCTTCTGAAGCTGTAGATGAAGCAATACACCATTTTCCACTCGAACCAGTGGCATTTGCCTGAGTAGTTGTATCGACAGCACCTTTTCCGGTAAAATCAAGGCTATACACACTCGTTTGGTCCGGATAAAACAAACCCCAGTTCCTCTCCGATTCCAACCCAGGTTTCCGATTTTCATTAAACAATGAAAAGACATATACATCTAGCTCCTGTCCGGGTTTTGCAGGAGTGCCTGTGTCATTGATGACATGGCGAATCAAATTGGTATTATAAGTTTGGGCATTATCAGGAGTCGCAGCTGTCTCTTTAGCAGACCCTTTGGAAGGCCAACCTGTCTCAGTAACCATAATCTTGAGTGTTCGAAAGCTCACCCCCATCAAAGCAAAATAAATGGCATCAATTTGCGCATCAAACATATTGGTGTATAGCAAACCGGTATTTGGGTCGACAACCTCAGTGGAGGACTCAAATAGAGCATAATCAAGAGAGACATTAGTATGGGAATCACTATAAGCATAATAAGGGTATATATTGACCATGAACGGCGACTGGTTCTCAGCAAGAAATTCTAATAAGGGTTTCAGAAAGGACGCATGGCTACTGTTAAAAGCACCAGCAGAGGGTGGGAAAGATCGAGACAAAACACCAAGAGAATGGGTAGTTGAAACCTTAATTTTCCTATGCAAGCCGGCCTTTTTAAGAGCTGTTAGAACATTGTGCATCGCGGGTACTACCATAGAAGAAACATTATTGGGTGCTTCTGTTACTTCAGCTCCAACAGTTATGTAGGTGATCTTTGTGGCCGGGTAGTAGGGAAGGATGTTGTTCTTTAGCCAGGTGTCAGCATTGGATTGGAACTGGGAGAAGGCCAACAAGTCCAAATTTGCAATCCCAACCATGAGCTCAACTCCAGTGTTGGCAAAGGCCTTGAGGACCTGGATGTTAGCATCGTATATCCTCAGATACTTGATGTTGTGAAGTTTAACTAGCTGTGCTACCTTATCTGGTGTTGGGAGATCGTCGGCATTTCTTCCGTAACAAACTCCAATTGTGCTTCCCATGCAGATATCTGCATGTAATTGAAGAAAGTCAAATCCATTAGTCCAATTGTCTTTCATAGAAGGCCCAGATGAAGGCTTCTTCTATAGCTAAGAGTATCTACGCCTATTTCAAATTCAACCATAGCTAAGGTATTCGAAAAACATAGAGCGAGGAAGGCAATTCCATGGAGCAACTTTAACAGGGAGCCTTTAATAAGGAGAGAAGGCTATACATGAATGGCACTTTTTCCCTCAAATCATCCTCAAAATACCAAATATTCTGACACATTGCGCACATTACTCTTAAACAAAAATTTGCCACGTTCATGCAGTATAGGCCCTGGAAAGAAAACTCTCATGGATGTGTAGACTCATGCAATCAAGTGAGCAATCTATATTCCACAACACTTACTTCCAACACTAATAAGTTACCTTTGATTCTCACAAAAACTGTAAACCATAGACCTGTCTCCAGGCCATAGACGATCATTTGGAAGTTAAAAATTAGAAAAATGACTAAGATTGATAGTCATTGAAGTTTAAACAACTAAGAAAAAGTCCAACGGCATGCCAGATCCCTCGGCATTGCCAAAGTTTGACAAAAATATATGGCACAAAGTCACCACCAGGTAACAAGTTTGGCTTTGCCAAACCTTGCCACCTCACCCAACCCTACTAATCTCAAGGGGAAAGATTAGCATTGTGCCAAAACAGCACCAAATGGGTACAACATTACTATTTTTACGCCGCGACATGTGGAAAAATGACTTTGTCAAAGACATTTTGGCATCGACATGGACTTGCTCCAAGATATTAGATCAGTTAGCAAGACAGCCTCAATTGATTTGAGACCCTACCTAAGGATAAGGATGTTAGTGCTACTACTACTATTCTACTTCACCTTTTCAGAAGCTCAGAGAAATCATCATTACATATTACAAAGAAATATGGATGGTTATTACTTATTAGTGCAGGGAAAGAAAACCAACAAAGAATAATATTGAGTGAGGGAAACAACAACAAATAGAGTACCAAAAAGGGAATTGAACTTCACACCCCCATTTCAACTCACCCCCATTTCAACATTTGCACTCCCTTTTTGTTTTTATTAGGGTGAAATTACTGAAATACCCCTCCATTTCAACATCTGCACCCCCAAGGTATTATAAAATGGAGGGGTATTTCAGTAATTTCACTCTAATAAAAACAAAAAGGGAGTGCATATGTTGAAATGGGGGGTGTGAAATTCAATTCCCTACCAAAAATGACGATTTTAATTTCATTTTCTAGTAATGAAGTGTGTCCCGGGCCAGCTAAACTACTATTATTTGTTGCTCCAAGTAAAGCAAGCAAATACCTAATGACTACTGTTCTACTTTACCCTTTCAGAAGCTGAGAGGAATCACCATTACGTGTTATATGAAACTATGTATGGCTGTAGGTACGATGAAGGAAAACCCAGAAAAGAAACAATGGTGAAGTGAGGGAAACAACAAAAGAAGTACCAAACACCACGATTTTCGGCTCTACTAGCCTAAATTTCCGCTACAGTATTCTTGGGATACAAGCTTGTCAATCACATCCATCAACTGATTTGATAAATTGTAATCCAAGAATATCGAAAATACCGTAGTTGAAACTCACCTAAATAAAGCAAATACCGAATGAGATTAGGCAACAAAAATCCACACCCCCATCAAAAATCAGGTGATATTACCAGCAAACAAAGTTCTAAACATAGGTGAAAACAACTACAAACCCAATCAAAACAACAAAGGATCACACACTGCACATATACACACAAATGCAAACATATATCTGCAAATACACCACTGGATATACATACAGAGATGGAGAACGAGGGAAGGTAGTACAAACCCAGAAGCACTAGGAGAAGAGAAGCAGCAATTAAGACTCCAATTGCTTTCCCCATTGCTCTCCAAGAAAGCTTTACCCTTTTGCAACGGTACTCTCTCTCTCTCTCTCTCTCTCTCTCTCTCTCTCTGGACAGTACTATTTTGTTTCTCTCACTAAATGGCTGTGTGAAAACACTGTCGGAGCTCAAGAGAGTGGCTACAGTGGAGTGAGGGAGAGAGAGAGAGAGAGAAGTTTTTATGTCCGTGGCAAACAGAGGTTTTTGGGAATTTGGAACGGACGTCAGATTAGTTTATCAATTGAAGTTTATAATGGAAATGTCTCGATTCCATAAACCTTCGATACTGAAGCATGTCTGTGGCCCCGGTATTCCCCCAGTACACATACGAATCTAACTCTTCTCGTGTTATGCGGACCGATTACCGGTTCATTTGACGATCTTGACAGTTTCTTTTGTATTATGAATGTTGATATTTTTAGGGGAGGTGTTTTTCACCCCCCTCCTGACACAAACACATAGCTGGCCCCACCCCTCTTTTCCCAAATTACCCCCTCCCCCTCCCCCCCTTTAAGTTATTTAATTTTTTATTTTAACTTTATTTATTTATTTAATTACTTATTTAATTTTAATTCATATTTTTACCTCTAGGTCTAGAAAGTAGGTATCTAATTACCACTATGATAAGTCATTTTTTTAAATTACCATTAAGGTAAGTCATTCTTTTTTGGGTTTAGGTTTAGGATGCATTTTCCCATTATAGGATTTTAGTGGTTTAGGCACTTTCATAGGGTACCCTCGAATTTTAGGCACTTTCATAGGGTACCCTAGGGTTTAAGTTTACGCACTTTCAAAGGGTACCCTAGAGTTTTGGTATAGGGTGCACTTTCCTATTATATGGTTTTAGTAGTTTAGGCACTTTCATAAGGTACGCAAGAGTTTTAAGCACTTTCATAGGGTACCCTAGGATTTAGGTTTATGTATTTTCATAGGGTACCCTACGATTTAGGTTTTAGGTTGCACTTTCCTAATATAGGGTTATAGTGGTTTAAGCACTTTCATATGGTACTCTAGGGTTTAGGTTTAGACACTTTCATAGGGTAACCTAAGATTTAGGCAATTTCATACAGTCTGGGGAGTTGTAGAGAGAGAGAGAGAGAGAGAGAGAGATAGAATGAGACATCAATTGTACCTGGAGGTGCATTTGTGAAAGTGACGCTAGTTGTACCTAGATATAAATTACTTAAATGGGCTGTATCGGCCCGTAGTTCCCCCATTTTAATTTGGTTAACTCAAATTATATTTTTTAATTTAAATTTGACTTTATTTATTGAATTCCTTATTTAATTTTAATTTGGTTAGCTCAAACTATATTTTCAACCAAAATATATTTTTTACATTTAAATTTGACTTTATATTTAAAAATATTATATTATTTTAATTAGTTAATTAAATTTTCTTAACAATGAATAATAAATAAATAAAACTTCTAATCAGAAAGTTGGGAACCCCATGGGGGCTGAAGTCCACAAACCGGACCAAAAATCAGAGATGGCTTTTTGAGCACAACAATGTGCAACCCTATTGCCTCCAAATTCTAATCAATAATAATAAATATATTGCCTCCAAATTCTAAAAACTTCAAATTAATAATAATAAATCTCCTCCAAATTCTAATTAATATTGTCTCCAAATTTTGCTCTCGGCGCCCTTGTTGCTATACCCATTACTTCGAACCACAAAAGAATACGTACTCTATAACGAATTAAAAAAAATAAGATTAAATAATTAAGAAATTAATAAGAAACGAATTTATTTAAATAAATTATATTAAATAAATAAAAGAGAAAAAAGGTATAGAAAATATTTTAAAAATTAAAGAGAAAAAAGATAAATAAATAAATAAAAGAAATGAATCAAATAAAAAATGAATTAAGATAAATAATATAAATGAATTAATTAGTTAAAAAAGGGGGATACGTAAATAATAAATAATTAAAGAATTAAGAAATTATTAAATAAGAAATGAGTTTTTAAAAAAAACAAAACAAAACAAAAGGAGATTGGTGGAGGGTATTAGGGGAAAAGGGGTGGGGCCGGCAGGGTGTGTGTGTGTCAAGGGGGGTGGGAGGATAAATTTTCTAATTTTAGTGTGAATGCAAAGAATAAGTTCAAAGTTCATACACACCCCTATTTATTTGAGCTAAGTATATTTGTCACGAGAGAAATAAATTGGAGGAATCTAGCTATTTACTCCCTCCATTCCAAATTTATAGTCTCTTTTGGGAGTTCGTATCACTTTTCAATGTGTTATATCTTGTAGTCTATAATGTTTTAAGTGATTTTAAAAACTTTGTTTAATAGTTTTCATCGAGATCTATCAAACAAGATCAATATTTGACATAAAAATTATTATCGATTGAAAGATATAATCGATTTTCTATCCGGTTAGGATTGGACGAGAGACTATAAAATTAGGACGGATGAAGTATTTCTTTATAAAAATATGATTCGATCAAATTTGATATCAATCTCCAATCAATTTGATTTTGTCCGAAGATGCTATGCACAATACTAGATAAACGGTTTAGATGGTGAAATAGGATCATCAAGAATCACATTATGCAGCACATGAGATAACATAAATTTACGCCACCACAGAATCATCACGCGGCGCCGCGACCAACGGTTATAAAATAAAGTTGTTTCAATGCGACAATACAATCTCTCTCTCTCTCTCTCAAAATTGATTGATTTAGTACTATAATTTTTAATAACTCGGTTATTCAGGTCAATTTATGCGCACCTCGACTAATTCTAGAGATTCAATTCTCCACTATTTGTGGGGAGCCTAGTTACATTCAGGGCAAATTTTCGTATGAACTAACCCCAAAATAATTAATAACACAATAAAAGTTTTGAATTTGAAACCTTATGAAGGAACAACCCCCAAGTCTCGAGTCTTGTTCCACGAGGCCAAACCCTATGGTTAAATGGTAGTATATTTTGAAGGGTTTTGCTACCCTATGGGCTGATGGTAAGAAATGATCCAGTGCATCAACCTACATATTACAACCCCACGTAATATACTTTTTTTGAAGCGTCCCTCTCACTATCTCGTACTAGAAGACAGTTTTGACCTCTAACCTTTTCAATACATGTTTTCTCACCTTTATCTTTTTCGTTTATTTTTCTGTGCGAGAATATACTTTTAGGAGTTGTTTTCTCTGCATGACTCACTTCCCTTTTGCAACCATCTTATCTCCATTTTGAAGATGGTGTGACAAGTTTGATACTAATTACTAAATCTAATTAAAGTTAGAAAACTAAAAATGACATTAACAAAAGTAATATTTGGCTAAGAGCATTGTAAACACAACTTTTAACCAAAAGTTCTTTCACTGGATATTGGACTATTGGTGATGGCTGTAAATTACCGACATTGCAATATCAATCCCTTTTTCTCTCTCTCTTTCACTCTCTGTGCAAGTTATGGTAAAATGGTTGTCCTATTTGCCATACAATTATTATACTCCTACTAATCTAAATTCTGCAATTTGGAGTTCTGATTATGTATGCTTATGGAATACAGAGTAAAAAACCCCACTTGATGACAATTGACATGACAGCTGATAGTGGTAGCCTGG
This sequence comes from Gaultheria prostrata, assembly GCA_036023075.1. Taxonomy (NCBI): domain Eukaryota; kingdom Viridiplantae; phylum Streptophyta; class Magnoliopsida; order Ericales; family Ericaceae; genus Gaultheria; species Gaultheria prostrata. Next base: position 2,479 of record JAXBDA010001917.1, on the reverse strand, counting down.
TGGTCAGGATACTTTACATTCTCGAGAAGACTCGGTTTCAAGTCTTGTCAGTGGCAAGAAATTATTGGGGTATACACTTATGCTCATTTGCACCTAGGTAATATCGTGGTGATGGCTTGTCCTCACGGATGGTAGCTATGACTCGAACCGGACATTCCACTGACAAGTCGGGAGCCCCTGTGGTCATGCCCAAAAAGATTATTATGCTGGTTGCCCCTTAAAAATAAAAATAAAAAATAAAAAAAAACCCCACTCGATGGGCTTTCAGGCCTTACCATGGGCCTAACACTTTTTCTTTTAGGGGCCTGACCTTGGGGCTTGATCTGATTCCCTGTGCTTGTGACTTCTCTATGAAGCATTGTTGTTAAATCCTTGGAAAGCACTCAAGATGAGGGATGGAAACGGGGCAGGTTGGGGCTGTTTTGATGATCCCGGCCCCAACTATAAATTTTTTGAACTACTCCTAACCCGCTCCAACCCGACCGAGTAATTTATGGGTACCCCGTCCTTCTTGGGTATCCGATTCACCCGCTCCGCCCCTATTTTTTTTCACATATTAAGAAAGTTTATTTTAGACTCCAATAGTAGTGAGCACAAATGATAAATTTCACAAAATAACTATTGCAAATTAACCAAAATCTACTATCAAATGTTGTATTTTAGTTGTAGAAATAAAATTATAAGAATACCAATAAGATTGGATGTATATAAGGGACAAAATATAATTCCACATTTACATATAAGAGTATATATGAATGTCGGGCCTGGGTGACCATACCCCTTCCCCTACCCTACCCTGACGGGTTTTCTAAAATCACCCCCTGCCCCTACCTGTTACCTAAAAAATAAAAAAAATGCTACCCTATCGAGGAGGGGTAGGGCGAGTTTAGGCCGGGCAGATTGAATTGCCATCCCTACTCAAGATCCATCACAAAGATGAGCCACACCTACTCTAAGGGTTCAACAACAATAGGCACCTAGGAATGGACCAGGGGATCTGGTAGTGCGCAAAATGCTTTACACGGTGTAGTGCACGACATCTATTCGTACATTGTGACAATACACGGCTCGGATATAATTAGACGGTCAGATTAAATTTATTGCTCGGATTAAAGCCGACATGTGCATTATCGAAATGGATGGTCGAATGATACACTACACGGTGCAGTGTAGTGCATTTTGCGCACTACACCATCTCCCAATCCCCTAGGGATAGTTCTAGACAGGGCCGGCTCATAAGTTTTGGAGGCCGGAAGCGAACCCCTTGATCGAGGCCTGCCTATATTTTTATACAAAAATTGATTGACAAAGTGTTTCAATGTACGCTGTTGATTTTTTCCCGTCGAAAACTTTTAAAGTCATAAGATAGTAGAAAACTTACTTGATAGAGGTAGAGAGTTGAAGATCGTGAAAGGGCCTCAAGGTACGATGCATATTTTTCCGGTCAAGAGTTCAGTGTTGCGTATGTTTTCCACCATTTGGCTGTTTAAAGTTAATAACTTTCCCTAATTTTGCTATTGGGCCTAATATATATATGTAGGGGTTCTAAAAATTTAGAGGCCCTAATTTTGAATTTTTTGGAGGCCAGCCCATGCTTCTCTTGCCTCTCCTATGAGCCGGCCTTGGTTCTAGAATACCCTCTAGAAACTTTATCACCTCCTCAAAATGATCCTCATAGTATGTGTGCGGAGACTTTCCAGAATCTTCCAACACTAACAATAATTCTGTAGATATTTCCTTTTTAGAATATTCTACAACAGTATCTCTTTTAAGAATTCCCCAGACAACTCTATATAGACACCCAAATTTGATTTTGTAAATGGATAAGCCCTGCCTTCGACAAATCTTGATGATGAAATGGTTTTTGTATACTTTGATGAGAAACGAAAAGCTTTATAAACAACATGAAACTCTTAAAGAATAAAGAATATCTTAGAATTAGGGAGTGAGTGCCGAATCTCACTTACCACCTGTTTGTGCAAGAACCTACCCACTTGATGGGCTTGACACCTTTTCTTTCAAGGGGCCTGACCTTGGGGGACTAGTTTTATTTTAGTCATATTAAACCCGAATAATATTTGTTGCTAGGGTATATGGCTGTTATTTTTGTGGTGGTTAATTACACGCAGAGTCTTGTTTTGTTTAATGAAGGACTTGATGCCTTGAGGAATGAAATGTCAAAACTCACTACGGATGAAAAAAAGGAAATGAGGGGAAAAAGAAGAAGAAGAACAAGAAAAGGAGGAGTTGGGTATTTGTAGCGGCTGGCTTCACCATGATCCGTCTGGCCCCCTACCCACTGCAGGGTTCACCAGCGTCGAATACGTGGTACCAAGGACTAAGCCTGAGATCGGGGCACAGTTGAGAGAGGGGTGGCATCTAGCCCGTCCTCGGTAGAGGGCGGCGCCCAGGGGTACGCCTGGCAGCCTCGCCGAAGCGATGCCCAGGGCTCGGATTGTCACGGCCTCGGTGGTACTAA
>JAXBDA010001916.1:0-48478 GCA_036023075.1 Gaultheria prostrata | reverse complement strand
CCTTGACCGTTGACCCTCTTAACCTATCGGTAGCGCTACACCAAAATGGGTGTAGCGCTCGCAAACCTTCTGTTCAGCTTCGCTCCCTTCTTGTGCCAATTTGGAGCGCTCCAGAGAAATAAGGTAGAGCTCCCGATGAATTATGGACTTTTTCCACGCCAAACAACTCCAACACTTAGCCTCCACGGCCTTTCTCCTCATTGATCCTCGTGGAAGGCCTTCCAACAAGTCCAATTAGCGCCAAATGCCCTCAAATCCCTGCAATTTAAGCACAACCACGTGCACAAATTAAACGGAAAATGGGGATTAGCCGCACGTCTAACGCGCTCATTCTTTCCTACCTAGGCGCTTAAATTCATGAATTTCACGCGCCTATCAGGGTCCCTCAAATGAATGAAGCCATTTAATTTGTTTGAACATGTTTTAAAGAATTCTTATAAAAAAAAATCATTTCATTCTGATGTGTAAGGTTTTGATCAATTTTGAGTCTTTGAATTCAACAAAAATTGATTGAATGAAAAGCACTTACTGATACTCTCGAGTGAGGTGATTTTTCACACGTAACTTTAAAACATTATTTTAAACAAATTAAACAACTTCGATTAATAGTATTAGACTCAGAAATAAGTCACATGCAATCTGATATACATTTCATGTATACCAAATGGTGTACCATAGTTGGCCTTCTTTTTTTGTGGTGTCAAAGCAACATTCGTATAGTTCGATCTGGACCAGGGAGCCTGTTGTGCCTACTGTTGATCCGTTTACATCTGTCACAAACTCGAAAGTATAATCTGAATTGTTTACTCTTTAGAGCTAGATTGAACAATAACTCTGACAAAAATCAATTCGATCAAACATCAATAGCTTAATTATTAATCGAATCAAATAATTTTGTTGTAACTTCTTAAAATATATTTGTTGGAAGACAAAAGTGATTTCCTAGTTGAGTGTCTGATGTCCTATTGACTTGATTTTTTACGTGACTATTACATACATCAAGTTATAAAGGGCACAGCGGTTTATTGTGCCCAAAGGCAAACTAGGGCCCCTGGTTCGTTGGATATAAGTGCAGTTGAAATTGGTAGATTATACCCAATTCAATTCTGATTGTTAATTTATTAAGACAACTTTAGGAGCACATTTTTTGGTCAAGCTGTATAAAATATGGACAAATTTCAGTATACAAAGACAACTGCAAAGAGTTCTAATCGAATATATAGAAATAAAAGTATGGCCGGGTATGAGATTTACATCAAAATCCGTCAGGACCATAATCATCGTCAAAAGTTAGAGAAACTTGTTCTTCCAGATTTGGAAATTGCCATCAGATCAGGATCACTTCTTTCTGGATTAATGTTTTTTAAGAGTTGCATAATAATTTGAAAACCTTCTATTCCCTTGGAGGATTGGAATTACCCAATTGTTATTCGAAAAAGGTCCAAATGGACCAAAGAGCTGGTTTATGCATTTGCCCTGCCGGAAGGGGGTGTTGTGTGCCCCTCGGCCGTCCGATCATATTTTGGACGGACCGGATGTGTTTTGATTTTTAACCGCTAAAAATAAATCGAAATTAAATTAAAATTGCCAAATGCATCCTGGCCGTTTAAAATATGATCGAACGGCCGAGGGGCGCACACAGCACGCCCCGGGCTTGCCTTGGTGCCTCTTCTTTGTTGATGTGATTAACTAGTATTTCTTTAATGAGGTAAAAACTGAACTAATGAGTGCATAAAACTATGATTTCACATTTAGTAATGAGAAAATTAGATACAGAGAAGAGAGGTGCAAAAATATGATCAAACAGATAAGATGTTTATTACATGACCCTTCGATTGATATTAAAAAAATCAAGGAAAAAAACTTTCTAAGCTTGCTGAGAGCCTGACACCAGATACCAACACAAACAACACAAATGCATACAGAGAGAGAGAGCCTAAGACCAGATGTAACACAGACAACACAAAAAGGGCCCATACATAACAGAAGAAAAGAAAAAGAAGAACTTAGAGGCAACTGAAAATTCATCTCTTCTCCTTACACAATCTCTGCAAATTCATCAAAGTTTTCACCTTGTAGGCCTCCCCTGTTTTCAGAGACCGGCGTTACGAAGCACCGTGACTTGATCGAGCGTACGACTCGAACAAGGTGGACAACTATTCTCCGATGAATCCAGCTCCAAAGCGGTTCAATTATGGAGCACAAAATCTGCCCGTTAAATGCAAGATGCACAGAAGATATAGAACAAACGAACCTGGGTTTCGGAAAAGAGCAGAGGTCAAGGATACCGATAGAATCGAACCGAACAAACCCATTCCAATGCGACCCAATTGGGTAAACCTCGATTCAAGTTCAGCCGAATTCGCAAAGCAATAGAAGAGCAAACCGACAAGTGCAACATTCATGGTTTTTGGGTATGCTTGGAATGGAGTAACTGTGCCATTCCCCTGATATTTCAGGTCAAGGAAGTTAAAGAGGGATGAAATCAAGAAGGCGAAAATGTTGTGATGGAGAGTGGGCACGGGACGTTGTTGCAAGATGTTGTATGATCTTGCGTTGATGAATGCAACATTGATGTCTCCATTGGAGCTCCTACGGGTGTTTGGTCTGAACATGTCGTTAGGAATATGTTTAGATTGCTCGACGAAGATTGAATGAGATTGCAATGATGGAATTGAAGAGTGAATTGAGTGAGAAGAGAAGTGCTTTTGAAATGGGTTGGTCTTCAATTGTACATTGGATGATTCCTTTTTATAATGTCTGGACAGGGGAAAAAGTTGTCAAACCACCATCTTATGAGGAAATTGCAGTAGTTTCTTCCTAAATGGGTTTTGCAGGGTTCAAAGGGACGAACTTTATGGGTATTTTTAGGGCAAAAAGAGTTTTGGCTTGTATTTTGAAATATGCTTTATACTCACATTTTGCACTTTATCTGAGGTTAGAAGTCGCCTCTCCGGGGATATAATTTTAATTTTGGGTTTAAGGCAATTTATTCAGGTGAATTTGAGATCTTCTTTTATTAAGAAGCAGTACGGAGTATTTTTTTTTTGGGTATTGCAGTATTTTAAATCTTGGATCAGCTTGTGCACTTCTCGGATTAATCCCTATAGCCCATCTGACATCAGTTTCACATGTCTCTCGTGGGAATGAGGTGGCTCCAAAATTACTGACAAGAAAAATTAAACTTGAGACTTTAATTAAGGGGGAGCAAACTCCAAGCCAATACCGATTCGCTAACTCCTTGTGTTTATTATTAATAGTACTATTTACAAACTATGTGTTTGAAATATAATACCAACCAAAAAGATGAGCGGCGTGAAGTGTGAACGAGGAAAATTGGGTAAAGGAGGAGAGAAACAAGAGGCATACACACAAAGATAGAGAGAAAAAAAGTTACTGACTCATATAGATTGTAACAAATGAGAATCTAACGCTTTCATTTTATCAAGGAAACTGTAAACTTTTCAAATTGCTATCAGTGTCCGATACACCTGATTTTGTGCAAGAATAATTTACATATCAAGATGTACAAAATTACCCGTTAGGATCGTAAAAAAGAAGATGTGGAATCATGCAGAAGTATACAGTGGGCCCTAGTATCTGGTGTTTGGCAGATAAGATATAGAGATGGGAGGAGGGGTGAGAAGGGTCAATTGGGTTGATTGATGTGTTACAGCTTGTGGGCTGGGAATTAGCTAGTGGAATGTGGGTTTTAAATTTTATTGTTTGACAAAATGGAGGTTTTGTGTGGGTGGCACGTGACGCGAAGACTATATTCACGTACAGAGTCTACAGACACATCCCCATGTCCCTCCTACAACTTAAATACAGACCAAATCTTTCGTCCCTTTGAGCCCTTTGGAACATTAGAAAGAGTGGTGGCAAAAAATCTCAAATAGATTTTAAACCGCTAAGGATTGCATTTGCAGAGAAAATTTGGATTCGTTTCACATCATTTCTCAAGCCATGCATCATAGAATAAGCAGAGACACACTTCCACCTAGGGCTGCAAACGAACTGAACCGAGCCGAGCTTTGAGGTGTTCGAGCTCGGCTCATTTGCTTAACGAGCCCAAAACTCGAGCTCGAGCTCGGCTCGGTAGTAAACGAGTTGAGCCCTTATCGAGCCGAGCCAGACTAATTTACTTAACGAGCCTCTTTAAACGAGCCGAGCTTTTGTGAGCCGAGCCGAGTTTTCGCGAGCTGAGCTCGGCTCGTTTAGTAAACGAGCCCAAAACTCGAGCTCGAGCTCGGCTCGATTAGTAAACGAACCGAGCCTTAACGAGCCGAACCGCGAGCTGCTCGCGAACAGCTCAGCTCATTTGCAGCCTTACAGTTCCACCAAACCAAAGAAGAAAAAAAAATTGCTATTTTGAGGGGGGAAAAAATACTTTCGTTCTTAATTTTGAGGACATTTTCGTATCAATTTAAAGAACTTATGAGTTTTAAATTTATGTGAAAATTTCACAACATTAGGAATGGAAGTGCTTTTTTTATTCAAAAAAAAACAATAATCGAAAAATATAGAAGGGATGGAGTATAGAGGGCAAGTGGGATGAAATTGGATCCATTGTTTTTTCTAACAAATGTTAACCTTTTTGAAGGTTAACATAGTTTCACAAGCCGATAGGTTAATATAGAACGGATGGAGTATAGAGGGCAAGCAGATATCATGTATCATCATCGATACATGATATCATCGATGATGATAGTTAGGATTAAATTCGAGTGTGCTTTGTCGAAGAATTGCGCTATTAGGTGGTGTGTTTGGGTCTATAAATTATCCTGATTATGTATATGTATATATATAGTTCGGATCTAATGAGGGATCCCTCATTTCGTTAAAACATAGACCTCATAGTTCCCAGTTATATTTTGATATATAAACTTTTATGAAAAACTACTCGGATCAAGCTCTTCCTGGTCATATTATCAAAAAAGAAAAAAAAAGATCTAATTTAGCCCTTCCCAACCATATTTTGATATATACACTTTAGAACGTGTTTTTAAGGATCCACGAGAGGAATCATAAAAAAATTGACCAAAAGGGCTTCATCCGAACAGTTTTTCATAAAAACCGTACATATATAGTTTTCTAGGAAAGTACTCGGATGAAGCTCTTCCCGGTCTTTTTATTTGATGATTTCCTCTCATAGACCCTTAAAAATACTTTTTAAACACATTGAACGGTTCGGATCATGAATATTTGTTCGAGAAAGTGAGGTGCGGGTGGATCGCGCATTTGAGGGCCCAGAATGGAAAGGTGAAATTAAATAACTGGGTAATCAGAGAGCACAATATATTTCTAGCTCACACAAGAAATTAAGTCCTGTACAATAAATTACAGTATCAAATCCTAGAATCACATGTAAGGGGTGATTTGGCAAAAAAAAATAAACTTGTTTTTTGGTTTATTGGTTTATGTAGCAATAAACCAAAAAACTCCGTTGGTTCAAATTGTGGTTTATTCCACTGTTTAAAGAGAACTCATGTGGTTTATTTGTCAAACATGTTTAAAGAGAACTCATGTGGTTTATTTGTCAAACCACTGTGGTTTATTCCTCCAAAAAAACAACTCCTGTTTTTTTGTCAAACCACTGTGGTTTATTCCCCCCAAATAAACCAAAAAACAAGTTTATTTTTTTTTGCCAAATCACCCCTAAGTACATCAGCAAAAACAAGTGGTCCCTACTATCTTGTGTTTGGTGGATAAGATACAGAGATGTGAGAAAGGGATCTTAAGGTTCAATTGGCTTCATTGATGTGATTTGGCTTGCGGGTAGAGAGATATTTTGTCCTAGTTTAGGTGATTTTAGGTTAAAGAGAATCAGAGAGGAAAAGTGGAATATTGTGGCTTTAATTTTGTTCTTTGACAAAATGGGCATTTTGACTGGGTGTGGGTCGTGAAGGCAAGACCCCATTCATGTACCGAAACATCCTTCACCAATTTTTGTGGTACCATATTTTCAAAATTTTCAGTTGTTGTGGAAATGAGAAAATTGTTGTGGCAGAGTTGGAGCCATCATCAATGGATCAAATATCGAATTTTGTTGTTTGAATAAAGAGTTGAAGAGGGTTAAAGTTTTTTTTTTTTTTTTTTGCTAGGCAAAGAAATTTATTAATTTCTGAAAGAAATTTATTAATCTCTGAAATGAAAACAAAGATTGAAAGGAACAAAGACAAACAAAGCTACTTGAAACCTAAGGAAGACGTTGGCAAAAGATACCCAACAAAAGGAACAACACTAGGTGTTTGGGAGCTTCTTTTCTACTTTTCATTTTCACATTTTTTGTTTTAGATGTTTGGGAGACTTGGGCCAAAATGAATTCTAAGAAAATGAGTTTTCTATTTTAGACTTTAGAGAGGAGAAGTGAAAAAGAGGTGTGGATGAGCTTTTCAACTTCTCATTTTTCATTTTTCTCATTTTCATTAGCAAAAAGACCCACAAAACGTATTTTTATACATATCTCTCAAACACTATTCCTGTTGCAAAATGCATTCTGTACATTTCTTCCAAACACTCCTCCCAAATTCAAAACACATTCTGACAATAATTGAAAAAGCCAAAAAGTTGAAAATGAATAGCTAAATATGAGGCTCTCAAACCACCCCCACCCAAGAGCATCACCAGTGGTATAACCAAAATTGAATAATCAAAAGTTGTCACATCATACTTTGATTTTCCATACAAGACATTATAAAGTTAACAATGTGGAGTGTCACAATGGTATTTTGTATCCATAATAAAAAACAAAGTACTACTCACTCTGACAGGGAAACTAAATCAAAATTCCTCTGACAGGGAGACACCTACATCCAAATCATCCAGAGCTTCAATCTCCTTTTCAGAACCTTCCTCCAAAACATCAAGAGCTTCAATCTCCTTATCAGAACCTTCCTCCAATTCATCAAGAGCTACAATCTCCTTTTCAAACATTTCAACACCCTCCAATTCCAAAAAAAAAATTATATTAAAGCTCTTCCTTCTAGAAAATTTTTACCCCCAAAGAAGCATTCAAGCTTGCTTGATTAACATCAAATTCCTATGATGAATTGTCACAAGATGAAATAGAAGAGAGAGAAACCTCCATCTCTTTCTTACCCGAAAAGACCGACTTTAACCCAAAATTAGAAATAAGTTTATGATTTTTTATCTTCCTTCTTGATCTCCTTGACCTCCTCTCCAACTTTTGAACTACTTTATGAACTAATCGCTTGCTAGAGTTACAAAGCCCCACACTTGAAATGGAGATTAACTGTTGTTGTTCTAGTACGTGATCCGGAGTACGTAGTTCATTCACTGAAAGATCCGGTTCGGTAAAAGTTCGCTATAGGGCTCGTTTGTTTGATCGGAGATAAATGGATGGGATATGAAATCCCTTGGGATATAGGTGTGATATGAAATCCTTGGGATATTGCTCAGGATATCAATGGATGGAGAAAATTCATATCCGGTGTTTGTGTTCGACGGGATATAGCCAGTGGAAATCATTTTTTTGCACTAAAAATTTATATCCGGTGTTTGTGTTCGACGGGATATAGCCAGTGGAAATCATTTTTTTGCACTAAAATGGGGAAATCCCATCCAAATCCCCCCCCCCCCCCCCCCATGGGATTTTATATCTCGTATGGATCGGGATAAAAACTTGGTGGGAATTTGATATCTCATCCAAATTTAGGAAAACAAACACCAGATTTTGGGTCCCACGGGATTTGATATCCTATCACACCCTCCAAATCCCCCCAAACAAACAAGGCCTAAAGGTAATCCGAACCACCCATTTCCGCACTCGTTATTGATTTTTAACAAGATTTATATCAAAATCCATTAGGACCATCACCATCGTCAAAGATTAGAGAAACTTGTTCTTGCAGATTTGGACATTACCATCAGATCAGGATCACTTCTTTCTTGATTAAGGTTTTCTAAGAGTTGCAAAATTTGTTAATTGGATTGACAGGGTAATAAGCCCACATAATGATTTGAAAACCTTCTATTTCAATTGCCCAATTTGTTATTCGATAAAGGTCCAAATGGACCAAAGAGCTGGTTTTTGCATTTGCCTTGGAAGTTGATGACGATGGCACTTGGTGTCTCTTCTTTGAGTTTCCAGTTAAAGCTTTTAACAACTCCCCGAATCTCATTTGTTGAAAGAAACCTGGCGATTTTAGCAATTTGCTTTTAGCAAAATGCGTATGTGAAATAGCAACTTAGCTTTTAACACATGTATGAAAAATTTACTTTTACTGGTGCTAAAAATGGGAAACTCAGGCAATGTGAATAACTAGTATTGCACTTTTCTGAGGTAAAAACTGAACTAATGAGAGCGTAAAACTATAATTTCACATTAGTAATGAGGAAATTGAAGTAGAGAAGAGAGCTGCAAAATATGATCCTTAGATAAACTGATAAGATGTTGATCATTACATGAGTACATGAACCTTCGATTGATATAAAAATTCAAGAAAAAAAGAACTTTCTAAGCTTGCTGAGGAGCCTGACACCAGGTACAACACAAACAACACAAGCCTATAATACATACATACAGAGAGAGAGAGAGAGAGAGAGAGAGAGAGAGAGCCTAAGACCAGATGTAACACAAACAACACAAAAAGGTCCCATAACAGAAGAAAAGAAAAAGAAGAACTTAGAGGCAACTGAAAATTCATCTCTTCTCCTTACACAATCTCTGCAAATTCATCAAAGTTTTCACCTTGTAGGCCTCCCCTGTTTTCAGAGACCGGCGTTACGAAGCACCGTGACTTGATCGAGCGTACGACTCGAACAAGGTGGACAACTATTCTCCGATGAATCCAGCTCCAAAGCGGTTCAATTATGGAGCACAAAATCTGCCCGTTAAATGCAAGATGCACAGAAGATATAGAACAAACGAACCTGGGTTTCGGAAAAGAGCAGAGGTCAAGGATACCGATAGAATCGAACCGAACAAACCCATTCCAATGCGACCCAATTGGGTAAACCTCGATTCAAGTTCAGCCGAATTCGCAAAGCAATACAAAAACAAACCGACGTGTGCAATATACATGGTTATTGGATATGCTTGGAATGGAGTAACAGTGCCATTCCCCTGATACTTCAGGTCAAGGAAGTTAAAGAGGGATGAAATCAAGAAGGCGAAAATGTTGTGATGGAGAGCGGGCACGGGACGTTGTTGCAAGATGTTGTATGATCTTGCGTTGATGAATGCAACATTGATGCCGCCATTGGAGCTCCTACGGGTGTTTGGTCTGAACATGTCGTTAGGAATATGTTTAGATTGTGTGAAGAAGATTGGATGAGATTGCAAAGATGGAATTGAAGAGTGAATTGAGTGAGAAGAGAAGTGCTTTTATAGTGTCTGTACGGGGAACAAAATTGTCAAACCACCATCTCATGAGGAAATTGCAGTAGTTTCTTCCTGAAATTGGGTTTTCCAGGGTATCTGGTGTTTGTCAGATAATACTAAGATACAGAGATGGGAGGAGGGGTGAGAAGGGTCAATTGGGTTTATTGATGTGTTATGGCTGGGATATCTTTTGTCCTCCTAGTTGAGGTTATTCAGGTTTAAGGGAATCAAGAATTAGTAGAATGTGTGATTTAATTATGTGGTTTGACAAAATGGACGTTTTGTCTTGGTGGCACGTCCATCCGACAAATAGACCAAATCTTTCGTCCCTTTGAGCCCTTTGGAACATTAGAAAGAGTGATGGCCAAAACGGCAAAACCTCAAATAGATTTTAAACCGCTAAGGATTGCATTTGCAGAGGGAACTTGGATTCGTTTCACATCATTTCTGAAGCCATGCACCCTAGCATCAGCAGAGACATACTTCCGCCAATCCAAATAAAAAATAAAAAAAATTGTACAATTTTGAGGGGAAAAAATACTTTTGTTGTTAATTTTGAGGATATTTTCGTATCAATTTAAAGAACTAATATCTTTAAATATATGTGAAAATTTCACAACATTAGGAATGGAAGTGCTTTTTTTTTATTCAAAATATAATAATACACGAAAAAAATAAAACGGATGGAGTATAAAGGGCAACTGGGATCAAATTGGCTCCATTGTTTTTTCTAACATGTAGCCTTTTTGAAGGTTAACATTTTTTCACAAGCAGACGAGTAAAATGTCTGAAGTCATTTAACAAACTTTAAACCTTTTGTACCCTTCATTCAAACAATAAATGTGATACATGATATCATCGATGATAGTTAGGATTTAATCCGAGCCGTGCATTGTCGAAGAATTGCGCTATTAGGTGTTGTGTTTCGGTCTGTATCTAATGAGGGATTTCTCATTTTGCTAAAATGTGGACCTCATAGTTCCCGGTAATATTTTGATATATACACTTTTATGAAAAACTACTCAGATCAAGTCATTCCCGGTCATATCATCAGAGAGAGAGAGAGAGAGAGAGAGAGAGAACGATCTTATGAATCCCTTCCCAGCCATATTTTGATATATACACTTTAAAATGTGTTTTTAAGGGTCTACGAGAAAAATCATCAAAAAAATGACCAGGAAGGCTTCATCCGAACAGTTTTTCATAAAAACCGTATATGTATAGTTTTCTGAAAAATTACTCGGATGAAGCCCTTTCCGGTCATTTTTTTTATGATTGCCCGCACAAACCCTTAAAAACACTTTTTAAACACATTGGACGATTCGGATTATGAAAATTTGATCGAGAAAGTGAGGTGCGGACGGATCGCGCATTTTGAGGGTGTGGATTGGAAGGGTATATTTAAATAACCGGGTAATCAGAGAACACAATATACTCCCTCCGTCCCAAAATGATAGTCCATTTTGGGATTGCGTGTCATTTTCAACGGCTTATATTTTTTAATGTGAATCTAAAAAAATATGCATTATGGATCTTGTTTAATAGATCTTATTGAGAACTTTAATACGATGCAAAAAAAAATTCAAAAATTATTTCAATAAATACATTATTTTTTAGTTTAAAAATTATACGTAGTTTCGTAGTGGATTATCAATTTGGGACGGAGGGAGCACACAAGAAATTATGAAGTCCTGTACAATAAATTACAGTATGAAATCCTACAATCACATGTAAGTACATCAGCAAAAACAAGTGGTCCCCACTGTCTTGTGTCTGGTGGATAAGATAAGATACAGAGATGTGAGAAAGGGATCATAAGATTCAATTGGCTTCATTGATGTGTTTAGGTGATTTTAGGTTTAAGAGAATCAGAAAGGAAAAGTGGAACATTGTGGCTTAAATTTTGTTCTTTGACAAAATGTGCATTTTGACTGGGTGTGGCTCGTGAAGCCAAGACCCCATTCATGTACCGAAACATCCTTCACCAATTTTTGTGGTCCCATATTTTCAAAAATTTCAATTGTTGTGGAAATGAGAAAATTGTTCTGGCAGAGTTGGAGCCATCATCAATGGATCAAATATCAAATTTTGTTATTAATTTGAATAAAGAGTCAAAGAGGGTCAAAGTTTTATATATATAAAATCATGATCTAATGAGGGATCCCTCACGGAAATTTCGTGCGGACCTCATGGATCGGTGTCGAATCTCGACGATCCGAACAGTTCAATATGTTTAAAACGTGTTTTTAAGGTTCTATGCGAGGAATCGCCAAAAAATTACACGGAAGGGCTTCATCCCACTTGCCCTCTATGCTCCATCTGCTCTATAATTTTTGGAAAAAAAGCAGTTTCATGCATAATGTTTAAAATTCCTTGCGAAAATTAAAATTTTAATTTGGTGTGAAAATGTCCTCAAATTAAGAACGAAAGAATTTTTTTCATCCAAAACATAACAATTTTTTTTTTTTTTTTTTTTGGAATAGACTAAAAGTGTGGATCCCGGAAGTATGTCTCTACTTAGAGAAATTTTTCAATGCCCCAAATGGTTGAACACTTTTTTGAACCACATAAACACGTGATGTCACTCCTACGTGTGTAGAAGTCCACATGTTTGTGTGGTCCAAAATCGTGCTCAATCATATCCCAGGGCATTGAAAAACTTTCTTCTCTGCACGCATGTTCGGGTGGCTTGACAAAAGATGGGAAACAAATCCAAGTCCTCTTCCCGGAAGTGCAATCCGTAGCAGCTCAACAAAAAATTTCAACTTTGTTTTAAGGTTTAGGGCTTTAGGAATCACTCTTTCTGATGTAACAAAACGGCTCAAAGGGACCATAATAAACTTTGAAAGAAACAAAAAACAAAGAAAGAACGAAGGGTGGGTGGGTGGTCAGTACTGTTGGTTTTTCTTATTGGGTAGACGATTCAGACCTTTATACGACATAGTAACACTCCTTAAAAAGTTTTGGAATGGTTCATCCTTCAATTATAAGTATGTGATTAAGGCTTTAATTAATGTTTGGTTCACAATATTACTACATCACTTATTGGGTGGTGATTATACGTTTTGGATAGATGATGATCAATTTTTTTTCGTAGATACAAGATGATGGAGAATTCCGTCACCGGCGTCTTTCTCCTATGCATCGGCGCTTAGGTCATGAGAATCTGATGTGGGAATTCTTGTAGTAATGGAGGGGACATTGGCATGCTTAGGTCATGAGATGAATTTTTGTTTGTTAGTAAATTCCATTTTCTTTCTTTTATTGATTTTAGCAGGGGCGGAGCCAGAATTTTTGATAAGGGGGGTCAAAATTTGAACTGTACGCAACTCACCAAGGGAGATCAATCTCACCTGGTGTAGTGAAGCCATGGAGTTTTTTTTTGGCAGAGAGGGAGCGTAGAAACCTGGAGACATTTGGGGATTTTGTGCTAAGGGTTCTCTATTTTTCCCCCTTATTTTTCTAAGTACCAATCTTTTAAATAGGTTGGGGCAAATAGGAGATGTAAAGTGGGGTTAAAATAACAAAAATTTGGGTAAAATTAGAACCATCCCTACAGAAATTTTGGGGTCAGTAGAGTTAACTGACCCCATTTGTCTCTGGTTCCCTCCGCCACTGGATTTTAGTTTTGGCGATTTTTTCTGACTTGTATGGCATTTTTGTTAAGCCCATGTCCAAGTAATATTGGGATTGAAATTGCCTTCTCAATGCTTTTTTTTTTGGGTAATTACTCTCAACGCTTTTTCCTTTTAAAAAATGAAGATTTTATAACTGAATACCTACACTTTATTATATTTACGTGTCCTTATCATAAACATGCTTATATGACATCACGCTCCATTCTGATCCACAAGTTATTGAACTAGAGACTATCAACCGGATCTCTTTTTCGCAAGAACGGCTCTATTGTATGTTGAGAGGATTCAAGCGACCCTGGTTTCAAAAATGCATTGAAATTTTCTATTATTTACATATAATTATTATTTTTTGTTTTTTTAGATTGTCCGCATTGAATCAATCTCAAAAAGAAAAAGTAAGTGAAAATTGACTTAAATATGTTAGTAAGTAGATAATATAACTCAACAAAATAATATAAATCAAACCCGAGAAATTTTTAAACCATAATAATATACTTTATGTAGAGTTTCTTGCACATAATATTCATTAAGGCTGAGTTTGTCGTTTGATTTTATGGGATTTATCATAAAATCAATATAGAGCCGGCCCCGCTTTTTTCGATTTGCTCCAAACTCGAGACATTTTTGTTCCTCTTTTAACATTCAACATTTTTTTTCTTTTTACCCCTATTCAAAGTTAAATGTGCGAATTAGATTCTCTTTCTGTGAAAAGTGTTTGGATTATAGTCACGGACGGCCATGATCAAAAGTCATGTCGTCATCGTTTTGTTTCAAGCTGGTTTTGTGGCCTTCGATTTCACTTGCATCAAGTCCAGTCAGGTTTGTCACGCTTTTTCTTCCTGGTGGGGTACCACATCGTCACATTGGTTCTCAACTTGGCTAGTCTTTGGAGTTTTATATATATATATATATATACGACCGGATGTCCAGATCAATTTGTGCGCACTTCTATTAATTTCGAAGTCCTGAAGGTAACAATCGGACACGTAAAAAGGAGATGTACATATATTAACAACAAAAGGAAACTAGACTCATTCTCTTGTGAGTCATTCACTATCATGTCATGGGGAATAGGCACCTGTCTCAGGTAAGAAGGGACTTCCGGGCTCTCTTGATTCACTGACTTAATCTTTCCCTGGGAGGCCACAGAAAGGAGAATGAATCGGGTCAGTGCGCATAGATGAAGCTTGCTGCTTCTGGCTCCTTTCCGTCATCTAGCCATAATCAATATCAATAAGGGGAAGGCGAAGAGCATTCTCTTGAGCTTGGGAGAGCTCGGGCCATAATCTAATAGGGGAAGGCAAGGCCAGAAATAACTACAGTGACCCCAAGAGTTTGTTGGCAACGGGAATTGAACATGAAACTATAGGTGGGAGCAAATTAACCCTTAATATATAAGTCTCAGGGCAAAACTACTTTGCCAACACTTTGGGGTTAGAAATAGCCTACTTTGAGCAAACCCTTAAAGTGAGGGGGTGTTCTTAGGAAACCTGTCCCATGATACAAAAGACAAATATTACTTTCCACATTTTGACAATTGACACAATTATCCCATTGAATACAAATCGCATAAACCCACTGTTAGTTATGATGCAACTTATTCTTCAGTGTTTTTTTTCATTTCTCACTCTAATGTAATCCCTCTTTTTTTTTTAGGTGTCCAAATTCGTAAATCCCAACTTTTTATGAAGATTGAAGACATCATGATTACACGTTAAAAATGGTAACTATTCATAATTGCCTTTTATGGAGATATATCATAATTAGACGTATTTTGAAATCTACTCAGGACAAAATAAAAATTTACCAACTTTTACCTACTAACTTTTCAAAATAGACACTTATAAGAGACAACTCAAAATGAAATAATGAACCGTAAAAAATGGAGATAGATGAACTATTTTTTTTCAGTGCTTCAAAATGTCAGTTCTCACTCTAATGTATGCATTTGAAAACTGGAAGAAGAAAAAAGATAATTAATAGTTTATGAATTTGGTCCAAAGGCAATTTGTGATTTGCTGGTTACCTAAACTGGATTATAATGAAAAATAATATCATTGTGATCTTAATTAATATGCATTATGGATCTCGTTTGAGAGATCTTAATTAATTCTATTATACAAAATTTTCAAAATCATAAAAACTATTAGAAATTAAAAGATATAAGCCGTTGAAAATGACACGCAGTCTCAAAAGGGACACTTATTTTGGAACGGAGGTGGTAAGATATAGATATGGTAGAAAGGGATCAGAAGGTTCAATTGGCTTTCACTGAGGTGTTATGGCTTGTGTCCTAGCTGAGGTGATTTGAAAGGTTTAAGGGAATCACCGAAATTGTGGTGTTTGACAAAATGGACGTTTTGACTGGGTGGTATTTGAAGGGAAGACTCCGTTCCTGCAGGGGCGGACGCAGTATTTATTTTTGGGGTTCCATAATTTCACTTTCTTACAGCAGATGAAAAAAATTAAATCTTGCAAGTGCAATCCTGCGCAGCTTAATAAAATTTTTAAATCTATTTGAGGTTTAGGGCCGCACTCTTTCTGGTGTTCCGCAGGAGCTCAAACGGACCAAAGGGTTTGTCTATTTCATTTGTCGGGGGGACACCTCTAGGTTGACAAACGGGGTGTCACGCATCTATTTAGAATGTGCTTATTTGATGCTTTGAGAAATTAATTTAAAATAATTCAACAACTTAGCTCATCTGTGTAAGACTCCAAAATGAACCCCACAAGTATCTCGTTATTTTGATACATGTAATCGAGCTTGCCTTGAAGCATACCAAAATTATCTTGCATTAATTGCTTTGGACGTTTACAGTACTGCAAATAAACTCAAGCTTGCCTTGATGCATGCGCTTTGCTACAAAACACATAGTAATAAAGAATTTAAAAAATAAACTCAAAATATTGTTGAGGCAGTACTTATGATCCCAAAAACAAAAAAAAAAGGAACAAAAAAAAAAAAAGGAACATGGAAAGCGCATCTTCAACATGTGTGTTTTTAGAATGTTCGGATATGCAGCGATTTGGAGGCAGTACTAAAAAAAAAAAACAGGAAAGCTCATCTTAAATATGCGTCTTCCAATAAAATACAACCCCACCACCGATATGCGGTACAGCTAAAAAAAAAAATGTAAAAAGAGACCGGAAAGCGCATCTTCAAGATGCTTCTTCCTACATAGTCAAAACCGCACCAAACTTCTTACGCCGCATGCGGGATATGCAGCAATGCTGTATATTTTCTAAATAATTTGAAAAATGGTATATTTTGATTATTAAAATTTATTCTTGGTATATTTAGATTTTAAAAAAAAAAACTCGCCCTGGAGCACCAAGTACCATTGGGAGTCTGGGACACTTGTGAGGAAAGAAAAGGGCAACTGACTAAAATGTCGTAAATGTTAAGAGAGAGAAGTTTACTACAGTATTTGTTTCTACATTTGCATGTTTCTTTCGCTTTTTCCACTACCAACCAAATAAGAGAAGGGAAATTTTTACTACTATTTTCTTTTCCACAGATTCCAAATACCCGAATAAAACAAGCACGATGTGATAAATGGAAGAATAGAAAAATGTAGAGTACAAACATCTGGAGTTCGAGTCCTGCGAGTCCCAACTACACCCTTTGGGTGGCCAGTTGGTGCAGGGCATAGCTCTCCCTGTGGCGTGAAGGGCCCTCTGCCATCCTGTTCACACGGTGGTGCCTGTGGTGACGGCCTGTCCTCACGGACAGTAGCTATGGCTCGAACCAGACATTCCAAAGGCGGGTCGGGAGCCCGTTTGGTCACGCCCAAGGGAGTCTGCAATGCTGGTCGCCCCCTCCCACCCTTATTAGTGATCAAAAAAAAAAAAAAAACATCTAATGACAAAGTTAAAAAGCATAATTCCTACTAACTCCAAAATTCAAGAATCAAGTGTTAACACGCAATTTGACCGACTAAATTATATATAAGAAAATGCCCTCAAACATTTCATTCTAACTTCTAAAGTAAAACTCAAATGTTAATAATAAAAAAAAAACAAAAACAAAATTGAGAGAGACAATATATCTACAGCAAGAACAAAAGCCCGCAGACACGACTATAATGCCATGAAATAGTTGATGCTCTGCTGGAACCTTTCCGTGCGCGCGCGAGAGAGATGTTACACAACTCAAAAACAGCAAGTCTGGTGAGTAATTTCCCATATAAACTAGCTATTTCACATTGCCAGATAATTTAAATTAGCGCCTAAAGAAATTTTCTTAACAGAAAACGAAAACGCCTTTCTCTGATGTCGCCATCCTCTTTGCAGGGGCTGTTCCAACAATCCTCTCCAGCTAGTTACCACGAAAAATAATAAGTTAACATTTCATGAACATAGACTAAGATATGAGCATACTGTTTTCCCACAGTGCATACAGTCGAAGAACAGAATGTACCCGGAGCAGGTCAAAACGAGAAAAAAGTGCAGTGCATGTCATGCTATCGGAGCCTTCAAGCATATTGACAACCTAGAATAAATAAATAGAGAAAACATTAGAGTTCACGAAATCCATTTAAAATTAACAAAACTTCCAAGCAAAGCAATGTGAAGCAAATCTATTTCCTACAACTTATGCTCACCTCAGGGTAAAATTCTTTCCTCTCTGGAAGAGAATAGATAATTAAGTTCTGAATACCACGAATCTGGTGAGAAGGAACAGATAAATACACAAGTCAGATATATTTATCAACCGTGTATAATCTCTAATTTCAACTGAAGTGCAGAAAAGACCACATACCAATCCATTATCTTGACGAGAAAAATGCAAATAATCCAACAGCCTTCAGAACAAATATTTTCATTTTGCAACTTTTTCGAGATGATAACGGAGACTCGCCAATAAACATTTTAAATAGCTAGCTGTAGCAGTGAGTGTGTTTGTCTTGTGATTTTAGATTTTCAAATGGAGAGATTATATTTAACTCCCTTATGCTTCTTTGTTTTTCCTACACTAACAGTCATAATTCCAATTGTTGGGAAGATGACATTTTGGTTTCATTCTAAAATAATGACATTTAACTCGTATAACTATGACTTTTAACCAAACATATTGGTTCGACCAATTGAAGGTCCTTCGATAAAGCAACAAATCAACAATATCCTCTATGGACCAATTTTCACCAATATCAACTATCAGTCACAAGGATGAAACGTGTTTTGACCTCAATGGCGAAGAAGGATACCTCCCAGAGAGAGAAAACCCCAAGTAATCAAGGACAACGATTTCTCCTCACAGCTGTGTTGGTGTTAACCCATGAAAGTGACCAATGAGAGAGACGTGGGGACAAGGCCCCACCACAGCCACTGACAGCCTTTTTCTGGGTGCCATTCGACGCCTCCAACGTAGCCCACGAGTTGCCAGAGCTTTCAAAACCCCTGGTATTTTCTCTCTCTCAGCTCCTATATATGAGTTATTGTATATGTTAGGACTTAGGTTTGTAATACAGACAAACCTAAGTCGAGAGAGAGAGAGTTGAGTTCTGGGGTGGTAACTCCTCCATTATTGAAAAAGTGGTGTATATCTTCTCCGTGGAACGGGTATTCAGGCCAAACCACATTAAACCTCCGTGTCTGAGTATTTATGACCCCCGATTCACGACACCATGTTCCTTACAACAACGTATGCACAGTGCTTACTCTCAGAAAATTTTACCATTTAAATAGCGGCCTCCCAGTACCTCCAAAAATAAAGAAACTCAAGGGGCGTTATGCCGTGGAACCATGCCCCCAAATCAAAGACGGAAGGCATCAAGAACGCAAGCCTAGAGACCTGATTAAATCTATGTGCTCATTACCTTGCTTCCTTCGTTCAAAATCCAGAGCATCAATAATACCGAAAATCCCAACAGTGTTCCTTAAAGAAGGCAAAATCCATCAAAGCATATTTCAAACTTGAACAATTATATGGGTTTTGAAATTTGAATTTTCCACTCACAATGTATATTTAGAAATTTGAAATGCATTTACATTACAAAAATGATATTTCCTCTGTCCCACAACCCCCGTCTCTTTCTTGGGAGCTAAGAAGCACGGATACTCTCCCGGGGTTCATGAATCCGTATCGCGGATGTATCGGACACGGATACGCTCGGACACGTCCCCGATATGTGTCTGATACGTTAAATTAAGTATCCTGATATTTTTTTATTTCTTTTGCATCGGATACGCTTCCGACACGTTCGGACACGAGCGGGACACGTTTTGGGTCAAGTTACAAATTTTAAAACGTGAAAGGGGGAAAAACTGTTATTTATAAACTATAAACAGAACATCTCAGTAAATAAAGGGTAAAAACTGTAATAATAGGTATAAAAATCAGTAGATATACGTGTTCCCTCTTCTTCTTCTTCTTTTTCTTCTTATCAAACCAAACTAAAACCCTAGACATCGATTGGGGGGGGGGGGGGGAGAGCGCCATGGTGATTGACTGAGAGACACGAAGGAGAGAACTCTGAAGAAGTCTCTCTCTTATTCTTCCTCTGTTCTCTGTTCTGTTTTCTGGTCGATGCTTTCTTCTTCTTCTCAACTGAGTTTTTTTTTTCCTCCCACCTTTTGACCGTAGGAAAAATGGCTTCTATGGGTGATGGTTCTGCTACCTCACAACCCAATGAAGCTGATGCAAATAACCCTCTCTAGAAATACATAACACGCCTGGAAAAATTAAGTGATGCAGAGGGGAAATATTACATGGCAGCGTAATTTTTGTCATGTGACAAAAAAGAGCTCTTACACCAGGGTTAAAGGTCATTTGTTGAATTTGCATAATGGAATTGGACCTTGTAAGAAAACTACAAAGGAAGATGTTGCTCTCATGCAGAAATTAGAGGATGAAGCCAAACAAAGATTGAAAAATAATTAACCCAGGAGGGTACCTTTGCCCCGTTCAGGTGTGTCATCGGCTCCTACAAGTTTTGTACTCGAAGGTTATGAACTAAAGAAGAGAAAAAACAAGTGCTGGTGGGAGTATATCAGGTGTTGAGAAAGCATTCGACACGAAGAAGCGCGATCAATTACATGCACACATTGCTAGGATGTTCTACACTGGTGGCTTACCATTTCATTTAGCAAGGAACCCGTACTATGTGAGCTCCTACACATTTGCTGCAGGCAATCCTTTGTCCAGTTACTTGCCATCGGGGTATAATTTAATGAGGACAACCTTACTTCAACAAGAAAAGCTTAATGTGGAGAAATTGCTTCAACCAATTAAGGGAACATGGAAAGAAAAAGGTGTAAGTATCGTGAGTGATGGATGGAGTGACTCACAAAGGAGGCCATTGATTAACTTTATGGCGATAACGGAAAGTGGGCCTATGTTCCTTAAAGCTGTGGATTGTTCGGGAGACACCAAAGATAAATATTTCATTTGTGAATTGTTGAGAGAAGTGATAGAGGATGTAGGCACCGACAATGTTGTGCAAGTAATAACGGATAATGCCAAGAATTGTGCGGGTGCGGGGCTTCTAAATGAAGGTTTATATCCTAACATTGTTTGGAAACCATGTGTGGGAACCACACCCTCAACCTTGCATTGCAAAACATTTGTGCGGCGAAGAATCTTGAAAACAATAAGTTCCTTATATTGAGTGTCATTGGATCACCAAAATTGCGGAAGAGATTGGGTTCATCAAGAATTTGATCATGAATCATTCTATGAGGTTGGCCATGTTTAATCATTTCTCTCCTTTGAAAGTAACTTGAGGATTCATGTAGCTTTTATGATGTGGTGCATGAAATACTTGTTGATCGTTGGAACAAGAATAATACACCCCTTCATTGCTTAGCTCATTCACTTAATCCAAGGTGAGTTCTAACTTTATCCATAGTTTCTAGTATGGTTTGTCTAATTGTCTTAGACTCTTAGTCATAATTTAATTGTCAACATTGCTTGTTCCTAGGTACTATAGTGATCAATGGCTTGGTGAGGATCCTAGTCGAGTTCCCCCACATAGAGATGTGGAGGTTGCTCGAGAAAGAATGAAATGCATGAAGAAATATTTTCCGAATTCGGTGGATCGCTCAAAGGCTAACATTGAATTTGCCAACTTCTCAAGTAAGTCGGGAGAGTTTGGAGAGAGTGATGCTATTCATGATCGCTATGAAATGGATCCTAAAAGTTGGTGGGTAACCTATGGTGCAAGTGCTCCTTTGCTTCAAAACCTAGCCTTAAAGCTACTTGTGCAACCTTCATCTTCATCGTGTTCCGAGAGAAATTGGAGTACTTATTCTTTCGTGCACTCGGTGAAAAGGAATAAGATGACTCCAAAGCGTGCCGAAGATTTGATTTTCATTCATAGCAATCTACGCCTCTTATCTAGAAGATCCCCGCATTATATGCAAGGACCAACCAAGATGTGGGATATAGCTGGAGATTCTTTTGATTCTTTTGAGGATGTTGGAGAACTTGCAATTGCACATCTCTCTCTTGATGAACCGGAATTGGAGGCCGTAATCTTTACGGATGATGGTGATATGGATCACGATGGCGATGAAGGAATGGAAGTTGGGTCGAATGAATGAATGATGAATGAAAGCTATAGCCAAACTGGTCTTCTACTAGTGCATATTTTGTGTAGTCTGACTTAGCAGTGCATATTTTGTGTAGTCATTGGCAATCTTTTTGCATATGATGGACTGATGGTAAATACCTAAATGCTGTAGTTCTCATCTTAAAGTACTATGAAATGAAGCAATAGATGCTTTGGTTAGAATGCCTTTTTGTATATATAATGTGATTTTTTTTAACTATATGCATGTATGTATGTATATGTGTGTGTGTGTGTGTGTGTGTATTAATGTATCCCCTACGTATCGTATCCTAGTTTTTGGGGAAATCGGGTATCCGCGTATCCATGTCGTGTCCGTATCCCGTGTCCGTATCGGTGCTTCTTAGCTTGGGAGTTCCAATTTTGTAACAGGACATCATTTAATGTGCTTATGAGGCATTGATTTCCAATATTGCCCCTTTATCCACACTTTTAGAAGTGTTCGCAACTTTTTGCAAGGGATAGTTTTTGAACACAAAACAAAACTAAGCTTTGACTTTTCAAAGTGGAGAAATAGTGGACATCTCAAATTAGAAGATGGACAAAAAAAGGAACTGAAGGAGTAAAATAAAACAGATACACCCGCACTTGCCAGAACCAATCACATCCAATTATAAACACACTAGAGAAGCCAATTACTAAAATTTCTAAAACTGACCTTATATCTATGGTAGAAATGAGCTCTCTCAGTGTAAAGCATTATCTTCCTCCTCCCTTGGAAAAACCAACCACGCGCACGAGAAATATCAGTCTGTTTTGTATACCTACATGTTTAGGGCACTGATCGAGTTATTTCCTATTTGTGTGCAGCATGTGCATGAAATCGATATTGCTTTGTCACTAAATAAAATAACAAAAGCACTAGAAAGATCAATTTGCAACAATGTAAAGCAAGCAATAAAATTAAGGAGACAATAATTTTCTTACTCCCCCAACAGACAAAAGGATGCATCCTGTGACTTCAAGAAATTTCGAACTCGAACAAACTCGAAGTAAGAACTAATAAATAGCATAACGCCCCCCTGCGTGTTTTGGGAGATTATTAAAGAAAGTCGCATATAAATCATCGATGTCTCGCTCAATGCTCAGGCATACCAATAATTAACTTATTAGGATCAAACAAAATAAGCACCTGACTGGAATCTTTTATCTTGGGAAACACCTGACATTAACAAAAATATTCGCATATTGAATAAAGAAAAGTTCCATCACTTAACACGATGCAATACATAAGAACCTTTAGACAATAAGACGCAATCGTAATATGAAACCAACCTTCTTAGCAAAATATTCAAGGCGTGCATCATCAACATCAACTGCAGATTCCACATCAAATCGCTCATAAATCTGCAAGGTTGACAAGTAGAAGAAACATCAGTGAACAGGACAAGAGAGATAAAGGAAATATACTAAAGAGATAAAGGGACTGCAAATCATAAGCTGACCAATCAAAGAGAATGGATCATATACTCTTTTAATGTTGCAAAATAAAGGAAATAGAATTTAGTATCTTATGGTTTGTTGGATGTATCCTGCACGTACATTCCACTAAAACGAATTATTACATTGAAGCACACACCTGTCGTACTTGAAGTAATACTTTGGGAAGAACACCTTTATGCTCACAAACCAACTTTACCTGTAGGTATTGCCAATGGCTTAGTATCACATAATTTGCAGAAACAAACAAATAGGTACCTTCAGTTGTTCTTCCAATAAGCAGGAAAATTGCATAAATCATATATGCGGTTTTCCAAGGGAATTACATTAAGGGCATTATACTCTCTACCAGGCTCGTATGAAACACCGCATACCTTATAAACATGCAAATCATGGATTTAGTCAATGTTTCAGCAAAAGCGTAAACCATACTTTTCAGGTCAACAGCCGTAGATGTACTTGGCTTTGCCTCGAGTCGAAATTCTTTTGGCTTAATAGTTCTTTTATGTGAATAGTACTGTCCAGACTTGCAGACTTTTATTTTGATAGCCGGTTTGTTCCGGTCAGGCCATGCTAATGTATATATTTAAAGTGTTAGGTACTTACTTTAGTTCCACACATAGAACTCTGGCATATTTTGGA
Source organism: Gaultheria prostrata (assembly GCA_036023075.1). NCBI lineage: Eukaryota > Viridiplantae > Streptophyta > Magnoliopsida > Ericales > Ericaceae > Gaultheria > Gaultheria prostrata. The sequence continues at coordinate 24,842 of JAXBDA010001916.1, read as the reverse complement.
ATTATTAAAATCGTGCTTCCGCAACTTGCATAATTTCCCTAAGAAAACTTCTTTTGATGGTTGGATTTTATAAATTCCCTAAACTGATTTAAATATTTAGGCCTAGGGTGATCTAAACTCACTGGCCGGTCACTAGACCTTTAACCACCGGGTTTGGGTCGTGACAAAAGTGGTATCAGAGCAGACTTCAGTTCTACATGTTATTTAGAACAGTAAAAATAATACGAAAATATCTTGCGAGAAAAATATAAGCACAATAAGGAATAACCTAATGAATCATTTGAAGATAAAGAAAAAGTTGGCATGTGAGCAAAACTGATTATTGCATGAACAAACAACTATTTGCAGGTATACTAAAACACTGGGAGATAAGCCTCAAACTTCCATAAATCATAAAATCAATCACATTTAGAGCTGTATTGCCCCAAGCTGAGCACTTCCAAGGCCTTCTAAAGTGTAGTGCCGTACAAAATAAAATGAAGAATATCAACTCACCTTTCCTTTGTAGTTAACGCAATGATGATTGAATAACCCATTGATGTCTGGAGGAAGAAAGAACAAGCAAAATTTAGGCTCTAGTGTTTTCGAAGTTATTGATCCACGAAGAAATAGTACACAGGTTCCAATCACAACATGTACAAATCAGTCATACTAAAATATGATGTGTAAATTGTTAGACAAAACTTCAATGTAATGGTTAAATTTCTTTTTGCACACTCCGGTTATTAAGGCAGCATAAATAATCACATAGGCGACAATCTCTTCCTTTACGGAAATATGGACTTACTTCTAGCAAACAGTGGTTGCAAACACAATACCTGGATTTAAATAAGAACCCAAAATTATTGTTTGCCGATAGAACTGTGCATGTCCATTTAAATACCTAATCAATAGAAAAAATATTTAAAAAGGAGTTAATACCACTCAGCAAATTAAATGGAAAAATATGGTTCGTAAGGATCTCCCCCTGATGCTCAACGTAGTTTTGACAATGTTATTGACAGATTCACCGGTCAGTAGTTGCACCAGGTGGAAGAAGCCAGTCTCCAACAAAATAGGAGAAGATAGGAGCACAAACTAACTAAAGAAAAATGAAAGCACAGTAAGAAACAGAATCAAGAAAATAGTAAAATACCATGGTCTAATGCGCATTATATCAGTTCCATGCCGCTTAGACGGTAAGTGGTTCAATTTTTCAAGAACTGTATTTACATGGGACCAATTCTGCACATGTAGGAAACTTGATCACCACAAAGCATTAGGGGAAAAAACTGGAAATTAAAATTATGGTAATGAAAGATAGCACAGAGCTTACCTGCATTGCTATCACATCTGCATGATCAATTATTAAAACCTGCTCATCCATATTTGGCTCAATCAAGTTAGAAATTGACAAAAACAAAGTGCGAAGTACAGCCAATGAGATTTCATTTGCTTGCCTTACTAGTTTCAATTTCTCTAAACTTGAAACAGGAAAGAAGTAAAGAAAACAAAGCGAAGACGGGCATTGGCCTATACTTTTATCATCTTCTTTGTAAACAAGATAAATTACCTCTATAGAAGAAAGATAATCAACATCTTTTTCCTTCTCTATCTCAGCCTCCCCAATTTTCTAACAAAAGGAAGTAAGAAGAACTGGAGTCAATCGCATGTTCGAACACATTCTACAAGCCATAGATAATGAAAAACAAAGTGAAATATAACCACATCAAACTTGTGCAAGCATTCATACAAACTCAATGCAGTGAGAGTAACAAATCACAACTTTTCAACTTCACTCGGTGTTTTCTTAGTCTCATGGGAAAATGTCAGGATGACTATATGACAAAAGAGAAGACGGCACAACAACATTTTGAATAGATTCATGCAGATCCCAGAGACCAACAGCTCAAGCAAGCTATGAAGCATGGGCACTCAAAAATACTATGGTACGAATACTAGAAACTGGTATCGTATGCGTATGGCTCCAGTATGGCAAAAACAAGAGCCGTACGACAAAACATACCTGGTAATATTTCATTATGTCAACAGCTCAAGCAAGCTATGAAGCAAAGGAACTCAAAAATACTACGGTATGAGTATTAGGTACTGGTATCATACTCGTACGGCTCCAGTACAGCAAAAACATAACTGGAAACATTTGATTGTGTAACGTGTATGAGAATGGGTTCTTCTATGGCAGTAGCTCCGGTGCACCTAGCTTTCTTTTAGATTCTCTTTGTTGTACTAAATCATATGCTTGATGTTTCTTTTCTGTAATCCTAAGTTCTTATTATGTCTAATCATTCTTACTACACTTAAATATTTGCAAAAGAAATCGTTTGGACTGTGTGACGTGAATTGGGAACGGAATGTGGTATGCCACATTCCCTAATTTGTGGTGCGATGGTGGTGGACTTCTACAAATTTAGTTAGTAGAATGTACTTGGCGACAAAAGTTCATTGAATAGAGTATCATTTTTTACAATACCTGTGTAAAACGCATTTCCAAGAGCATTATGACCAATTATTTTAATGCTTTGTCTAGCCAAACCTCCTTCCTATATACGGGTAGGGTTTACAAAATATATAGCTGGACAGAGACCAAAGATAACTGGAAGTTCAGAAGAGCTTACCGTGACTAAGCCAAGAGGAGAGGCAACAATCATGTCTGATGAATAGAAATCACCATACAACCTAATACTCCTCCTGCCAAAAAAATTGATCAAGAACACTGTGGTCAATAGGGAGTGAAAGATACATAGAATTGTATGACAGACTCATTAGCTTTCTGATAATTGTCAACACTAACCACCACCATAAACATGTAAGGCAATTTCCAGCTAATCATGGACAAAAGGCAATTTCCAGCTAATCATGGACAAAATAAGCTATTAGAGTCTATCAAATTGTCAACCAAGTAAAAATGGTAAGTGCAATGACCTACGAAGCACACACGCCAAACTGGACACTATGACAACTTTTGCATCCCTTCTTTGGACTAAATTATAAGACCAGAGCCGGTAAAAGACTTTGCATACCTTCTTTCGACTATATTACCCACAATTTGTAACCATTACAGGCATGACAATCCAGTAAAAAAACATCCCAAGGAAATAAACCTTGAAAAGAGGACAGAAAATGTTTTCCCATGTGCATGTAACCTTTTACTTCTGTAAGACTGCACAAATAACAACTTAATTGACTAAATGGAAGTATGGTCACCATAGTGAACTCCTGGTAGTAGAAATCCAGCAGAAGGGATTTTGAATGGTAGAAGTAGAACCAATGCCAAATAGGGTAGTTATTTTTGTCCCGTATGACTCCACGATCCCAGCACAAAAGAATAACCAGAATAGGCACACAATAGTTTCTTTAACAGAAAAAACGATAGTTTAATTGGCGTTTCAGCTTTTCAATGAAGTCCTATTTGTTTTTGGATGGATTACTTTGAAAACAAACTTACCTCGTAAACTTAATGCCTATCATGAAATGATCGTTGTTATTCCCACCAAATAGAGCTTGAAAGTCAGAAGGTTTTGAAGGCTTATGAGATTTCAACTTTCCAATAACATCGCCTTCGTTGTCCTCATTGTTATCAGCCACTCCACTTCCAAACACATCAGAGAAGCGATCAAGGTGCTCCACAGTAACCTAAGGAAGTAATTAAAATTATACAAAGAGAAGACCAGACCACCTTGTGGTGTCCCCACAGCATGTCCAAAACTCTTTTAAGGCTATAGAAAAACCATTCATCCCCAATGAGATCATTATCCAACACATAAATGCTTCATCCTACGCTACTGTACTAAATAATTAAACATGTCATGCTAGTGTCCTTTTATCCTTAGATTTTACTTGTGAGTACTAAATAATTAAACATGCCATGCTAGTGTCCTTTTATCCTTAGATTTTACTTGTGAAGAGGTGCTTGCAAGTCCTTAACATCAGAGTGTGGAGATGAAGTAAAAATACCTTATGTGCTAGGGGGGTCAATTGTATCAGCCTCTTTATTACACGGAATGCAATGCTTGCAAGGGGCAAGAGGATCAAAACCTGAACCAAAAGACAACAACATGATCAAAGTTTGATAAGTAAGCTATAAGAAGATATAAAGTTAACATAATACAAATAATTTCTAACTCTAACCTCCCACACTCATGGAAAAGCCACTAAATTGACATGTCAGTGTCAAGAAACCTAATACAAACAAAGAAGAGCACCCACAAGTTTAAAAGAAGGCAACTAGTGTACACCAAAGTGCAACACTAATAAGGTTAAGAGGAAACCTTAAACAATAGGTCTAGAAAGGTAATTGTAGTGGAAAAGAAGTCTCACCAAGCAAAGGTGGTCACCTAACTGACTTCCACAAAAAAATGTACATAAATACCCAAAAAGACAGATACAAGAGAGTTGGAGGGGCACAAACACAAGAGAGCTCTCAACTCATCAATCGTGCCTCAAAGAGCTAGAGGGGGTATGTAAGGCCATGCAGAGTTATTGCCTAATAAATTTGAATTCCAACAAGGTTGGTCATGAAAATTTTAATTTGGCCAACTACAAACCCCATTGATCGACAACCCAAGCCTTCGGGTCAAAGGAACTAAGGACGAGACATAAGGTTGCTTGGTGCAGGTTTTGGTCAGGTAGACAGTCGGAGAATTTAGTTGCTCAACCACGAAACTATAACACAATCCTATACGCTGATTGGATGGTCGACTATCGCAGACACAATTCCAATACTCCCAACTTCCTTCAACATGGAGATCAATCTTGTTGCCAAACTCTCTGATGACAAGTAATCCACTTCCAAAGCTAGCAACGGGCTGAGACTTACAATAACCAAGTCAAAGACTACTGGACGTCTCGCAGAGCGACTCTCAACGAGGACGTTGAGACTGTTCGAAAAATAACGTCAAGTGAATACGTGAAATCAAACTTGACACAAAAATGAGGATTCCACAAGGCACGTGTCGGTGAAGTACTTCAGGGTGTCCCCAAAGTCACCATATTCAAAAGTTCAAGATGAACTTCCCAAGCAATATCTACCTTAAAGAATTAAATCAAAGACATGACCTAAGTCACATAATTAACATACGCGCGTGAGCGGGAGCGCGAGTGTGAAGGCTTCTTTGAAAAACATTCCCAAAGTATTAAAATTCACAAGAGAGAGGATTGAGAGAACGAGAGCAGAGCGAGAAACGAGAGTAGAGCGAGAATTGAGAGCGGAAGTGGCATTCTCAAGGATTATGTGACTAAGATAATGACATTGCCAACCTATGTCATTCAAAGCACAAATATTACAAGTGATATGAAGTTCAGATCAACGAACTTATATCAGTATAAAGATCAAACATAGCTTCTCACAAACCAAATTTGCCTCGTATAAAATTTTGTTTTACATTTTATGGCTACTTAGAAACTCAACCTCAATAATTAACCAGCAGAGAAACACTGACACCATTACTAGACTGTTACGCATATCCACATCCACTTACAACCAGAGTCGCACCACAGGAAAGCACTACGGATTACCTTAGGACGAGTGAACCCATGGTCAAGAAAGCCATCTCCACCCTCGCCACCTTGATGTTTCGCCACCTTTGCATCATTCTTTGTCACTAGATCTCTAGTTCTGAATATATGATTCAGCTGCATAACACAATCAAACTTGCCACTATAAGAACATTTCAAGATGAAAAGATCACTGCTATGTAAACTGTCAAGTAGAAATACGGAACAGGGATGAGGACATGCACGTACAGAATGCATTAAATATGCATCCATGACATTTGAGTCTTCTTCCACGCCTTTCAGATAAAACGGCTTCTTGCTGTGGTGCAGTATATCCCAATAGCTGTTGACTAGAAAAATTGGTTGGCATTGACCAAGTTAAAACCACCAATTACGAGATGTAATATATTGCAACTCAATTACAATCTGGGGTAAATGAAGTTTCTATCGACATAAAGAGAACTTTTAACATAAAAACATCAGAGAACGTGCAACTAGAAAGAAGTTTCCATGCATCACCATAATTAGAAGTCTTGCTCAAAATATCTGAAGCCATCAAAGCAAAATAGTAAAAACCCAACTTCTTGGGGATTTACGCAGAGATCCTCTATCACTAGGGAAACTAAACATGAGCTATTCCACGATTCGATAACAATTGCAGTAATTATATAATCTAGTAGAGAAAGACATGTGGATAATAACTGAAGCCATATATCGAGACATATAATCTATGACAATCTACATATTCGGCAGAAGAGTCTAAAAGGTAGGAATATTTCTATGGTACCCCAAAGTGGTATTGGGGCACCGGTGCCCCACTAAATCTAAGCCATTAAATCAAAAATAGATGAATCTGAGCCATTAGATGAAAACCACCACAAGGAGGGTGGTTTTGCTCTTTTCCCGCACAATTGTACTTACTATGAACACAGGCTTTACTTACCACAAAAACAGACCACACTTACCGCACGTATAGGCCATAAATTGTGGTAAGTAAAACCTATGTTTATGGTAAGTAAAGCCTGTGTTCATAGTAAGTAGATCCAGTGTTCATGGTAAGTAAAACTGGGGCACCACAGCGGACCCGAAAGGTAGAGCGTCTCAGTAGTAGAAATTTCCTCCATCCATCTTATTAGAGGTTGTGTCACACATCTGTACAATAACACATCCCAAGTTAGATAATGAGCCTTCTGGCCCTCCCAACTCATTCGCAGTTGTTTTGAGTCTGAAGCGTTAACATGGAGCAAAAGCTGGGAGTCAGAAGGCTTTGGGCAACATTCCAATGTTTTCACAGTAGCTTATTTTCCCGTTGTTCATGTCATAGCTGAACCTTATTACTCCAGATTACAGCATCCATCTCTTCTGTATCTCTCTCCAAGTGCCAATGAGGATTGCACGAGCACTGCAGGACAGTTTGTTACCCTTGTAGGCCTCTCCACTTATTACATGATTTGCACTTTGCAGTCTAAAGCCTCCCCATCCCTAGGGATGACCAAAGAACCTGAGACGTCTAACTCCCAAGCCCTTTATACTATCACTAACCTAACGACAGTAAGCATATCTTCTTTAAACACTAACGCAAAATCTTCTAACAGTCAAAAGAATTTCATACCAAAAAAAGTTGTATGATAAAACTTCAGATTGACCAATTTCTAGTTTGCATTTTATAAATATTCCTTTCTTTCCCCTGAGTCACGAGATAATACTTCAGGCTTGGTCGGATGGCACGAATCTTGAGGAATGAGACTGTTATTTTAAGTCCTTATAATTCCAACGTTTGGAGCGTATTACAAAAGGAAAGTAATTCTTGACTACTCAAACTGGAATCAATCTCCCAAACTAATCATGAAGCTCCTAATAGACCGTTCTAATTATCTACTAATTGCACCAAGTTCTTCAATTAACATAACCAAACCCTTGAATGGGAATAAATCAGGAGTTCAACTAGTTGCTATTCGACATAAGCAAGAAAATTACCATTCCCCTTCTACATTGGGCAACTAAAAGTTAATTCTGAAGTCTAACCCTTCCCCCATTTTAGACTTCCAAGTAATGTCTAAAGCAATATACATGTAGAGTAAGAAGAGACTAACCTAAGTACCAAAAGAGCAGTCTAATTAATTACAACAAAATAGAAGATTAAGTTATACATCGAGACAAACAGACTGACTTTCTATGTAGTTAACAATCTTTGTGGTAAACAAGAGTCATGCGGGCAATATGAGCAGCCGAAACAAACTTTGAGAACACGTTCAACTACACTTACAAAGGGAGAAAAAAATTCTTTGTTTAGATAAATGAAAATCATTTCCTCTCGATGCCTTGTAGATATCTAACCAATGCTTGTACAATCTTAGCTTAAGACCGTAGCCTGAGCTCACGTCAACGTCCTGCAAAATCTAATTAAACCATAGCGTTATCAATGAATCAGTGGAGAATAAACTCCCAAGGTAGATGGTCAGGCAAGAATCATATCCGACAATAACAGCACGAAAATAAATAAGAACCTTAAATTGGTGCAAAAAAATTCAAAAAAATTTAAGCACGGACTGTTTTGTTTTCTAATCCAAAAAAAAGGCATGAGTTTCAAAAAAGGTCTAAAATTAGGGAACAGAGGGAGTACTTAACACTTAATAGCTACCTTTGTCAAAGACTGTCCTGTCCCCATCCACTTGCAATTCGGCATGTCAGATGCTGGCATCTCCCATTTATATTTCCATTTTCTCTTTGATAGATTACCAATCTCTGTTTCTGATAAATTGTGCCCATAGTGATCATTGAAGGAACTGCATGAAGAAAACCACAGGCGAACTTTAGAAGACAATTGAAAAGGAAACAAAGATATGAATCATATGATCAAATCCAAAACTCATAAATAAAAGAAGTTTGAATGAATTGATTCCTCAAACTAAAAATCCATAAATAAATTGCTTTAGAGCTGCGAACGTCACTAGTGAAGTTAACTATCCTACAAGCCTTTTTAAACACGAAACCACAAGTTAACAAAATTGTTCCATTAATGGAACAAAACATTTTACAGCAAAAGATAAAAGCATATCAACGAATGTAAAGAGCAAACCAACAAACAAGCAAGTAAAGAGTGAGATTGAATTTCTTGTATTGATTTGCCCTTTTGAAACAAGCGTCATAGTTTTACTACTTTGTCATAAGAACGAGAAGGGAAATTGTACACCCTGTGCGTATTGGGCTCACCCTATGTGTATAGAAGCAGAGAGCTGATCAACAAAGATTGCCTCGGTTGACTGGGGGTGAGCCCAAAAGTGGGCCTTCTTTATTGCAAAAGTTCAAGCAACCCAAAGTATTGTTGATAAATACACAACACTGTGGATACAATGAGTCCCGTACCTTTTCGCTTTAGTTATGGATGCATTGACTAGACAGATTCAGGAGGATATTCCATGGTGTATGTTGTTTGCAGATGATATTGTCCTTGTAGATGAAACTGCTAGCGGTGTTAATACTAAATTAGAAATTTAGCGGTAGTGTCTACGGGCTTTCGGATAAGGAGTAAAACTGAGTATATGGTTTGCAAGTTTAGTGGTACCAAAAGTGTGTACGAAGAAAGAGTGATGATTCAAGACCAGGAGATACCAAAGAGTGACCATTTTAATTTTTAGGTATTTAGGCTCTATTATTAGTCAAGATGGAGAGATTGCAGATGATGTGACCCATAGGATCCAAGTGGGGTGGCTCAAGTGGAGAAGCGCTACTGGTGTACTGTGTGACAAGAGGGTACCCACAAAATTAAAGGGAAAATTCTATAGAACTGCCATAAGACCAGAGATGCTTTACGGGACAGAATACTGGCCTATTAAGAAACAGCAGGAGAACAAGATAAGTGTAACGGACATGAGAATGTTGAGGTGGATGTGTGGTAAGAAGTTGAGGGCAAATAGGCTTAGGTGGTTTGGGCATGTCTATCGCTTAGTTGCAGGAAACGCGATTCAGCGTTTTTTACTCAGAATCACGATGGGAGCGCGTTCCCCATGAGACGGGATCGCGCTCCAAAGGAAGATGGGAGCTTACGGTTTATTTCCGGTCGCCGTCGTCGTTCCTTGCTCTCGCCGTCGTCGATTCCATCCAATCACAGTCGTCGACTCCCTTCAATAAACGTCTCCGTCTCCGATTGGACTGTCTTTTGTTCCGCTCGCAGTCGTCGGCTTCATCTCTGATTTACTGTGGTGCTGGCCTGCTCGGTTGTGATTCTTGTGAAAGAGAAGAGAAAGACAGATGGGGATATGATACGCTGTAGCAATGTACCTGCATGTGGTGTGTTTATGTTAGACTATAGTTGTTGTACCATATGAGATGTTGCATCTCATCTTACACGTGTAGGGCCAGATGGAAATAGCGTACTTACTCTTGTGTAACTTCTCTTTTGTACATTTGTAAAGTTGGAAACTTTTCATAATGATAAAATAAACTCTTCATTTTCTCAGATCAAAAAAAAAAAATGACTCTTCATTTTCCACCTAATTTTTCCTCCTCTTAATGGGTATGTGACTATGTGTGTGCATTACATCGGGAACCATGAAAAAGCAGCCCAATTTGTTTTAAGGGTACAAAAAAGTACACTTATTGGGTCCCACTTGTATTATAAAGTACACTTTTAAAGTGCACATGTACTTTGTCTTTGAAGTACACTTAAAAGTGTACTTTAAAGTACAAGTGGGACCCACAAGTGTACCTTTTTGTACCCTTAACGGGCGCAACATTGCACCCGTTAGCATTTCCCTTGTTTTAAATGGTGTTTGATAGTGTTCTTTCCCCCTTTTTTTTAAACTGAATAAGAGAGAAGTAAAAAAATAATAATAAATGGATTCTGGTAGTACTTGGGAGAAACTAAGTTAACTAGTGAAAAAAAATTAACACAAAACAAATTTTTTATGTATACTCCACATACGAAGTCTATTTTGTTAAATAATACCCCCTTGGTTCTAAATTGCCGGACCCTTACGAAAAGTCATGCAATTTTGAGATTAAAAGAATAAATACTTCTGTAAATAATTTTTAAAATTTCTTTGCACCAATTGAGTACTTTAATTTGGTATAAAAAAAATCAAAATAATACACATGAGTGCTTGATGTTTAGTACGAAAATTACACTGTTTCTTTTCTTTTTTCTCCCTTTTTCTTAAAATGAATAAGAGAGAAACAAAGAGGAAAAAAGAAACACATTATATAAATTTCGGTAGTAGTTGGGAGAAACTAAGTTAACTACTAAAAAAAATTACGGAAATCAAATTATTGATCTACACTCCACATAGTAATGTATACCTATTTTGTTCCAAATTGTTGGACCCCTACGAAAAGTCGTGCAGTTTTGAGATCAAAAATTAAAATACTTCCGTGGATAATATTTAAATTTCTTTGCACTATACTCCCTCCGTCCCAAATTGTTGGACCCTCTTTCTATTTTACGATGTCCCAAAATATAAGTCTCATTTCTACAAACATCCATCAAAACAGGATCACTTTCTAGTTTTACCCTTAAAAAAGTACTCTCTCCATCTCAATTGGCTAACCAATTATCTATTATTTTAATAATGATTTTTATGATTTTGAAAACTTTGCATAATAAAACTAATTGATATCTATCAAACAAGATCCATATTGCATATGTTTTGAGTTTCATATAAAAAATTAGCCCCACAAAATTGGCCACATTAATATCGACTGGACTTAGGGGCAAAACAGAAAAGGCAGTACAAAGTTTTCACATCCCTTAATAAGTTGGATTCCCCCAAAAGGGTCCAGCAAATTGGGATGGAGGGAGTATTAAATAACTCATTATGTACTTTAATTTGGTGTAAGAATAGTACAAGTTCACATTATAATCTCCGACTATGATTTTTTCTCAACTCAAACCAAACTAAGTTCGACCTAGTATAATGCTATACTAGTCGTGATTATAGATAATGATCTCCCTTAGTTATACTCCAACAAAACACAGTACGACTGACTAATCACCGTCACATTGAATCGACATTCATACTTTATTTCTCAACCCTATGTAATGATCACGAATAGTAATCTCCGTTTGTCATACTATAACCAAGCTAAGTTCAATCTATAATGCCTATACTAGTCGTGATCACATATAATGATCTCCGTTAGTTATACTCTAACAAAACACACTCTTCATACTCTATTTCTCAACTCTAGCAATGTTATGATCACGAATAATAATCTCTGTTTGTCATACTATAACCCAGCTAAGTTCAATCTATAATGCCTATACTAGCCGTGATCACAGATAATGATCTTCGTTAGTTATACTCTAACAAAACACAATATGACTGACTAATCACCGTCACATTGAATCTTACATTGCCACTCGTCGTGATCACATATAATGATCTGCCTTTGTTATACTACTCCCTCCGTAACCAAGGGCTTGTAGCCTAGCGGTTATCTCCTGGTTTTCCCACAAGGGAGACCAAGGTTCGAGCCTCGGAAGAGGCGTTTGGGGTTTAGAGCTATGGATAGCTTCTAGACTCCCTCTGGACTAACTCACTAACTCCACGCTAACCCCCCCTCTGGACTAACTCACTAACTCTACGCTAACCCCCCCCTCTGGACTAACTCACAAGATCCATATTGAATATAAAAAAATATTGTAGATTAAAAGATACAGACAATTTTTTGAGACGTCCAAAAAAGGAAACATACACAACGAATTGGGACGGAGGGAGTATAACATAACACAGATTCGATCCCCCAACTCTGATTTTTCTCAATCATCGGACTCGTCTCGACGAGGGAAATCAGAGATGTAACAAATATCATAAGGGTCTAAGTGTTTTCAAATTAGAATTTTCTTTGTACATTTATTAACCTTTTTTCTTAGATTGGAGAGTAAAGCCAAAAAAAAAGACTTCTAGGAAAGTGAAAAGGCATAGAAGCTACTGCATCATTTAGATTGAAGATTTGGAGGTTCCCAATATTGTAGTAAATGGGCAGTTGTATTTGTCGTAAATGGGCAGTTGTATTTGCCACTACCAGATTGTATCTGCCAAGGAATCCCCATCTCCATCTGCCGAAAAGCCTCTTAGGTATGTTGAGTACTTGATTTCCAGTTTCTTCAAAATCTGAAACTTAAATTTGCAGTTTTCCTGTACAGAGTACTTAACGTAGTTTCTAATCTATATCATCGTTTTAATCTATTTTCAGATTTGCTATGGATCTTGGCCAAAGCATCCACTCCAAGGAAGAAGATGATCATCAAGAGGATCTGAGGATGATATTGAAGAGCCATCAGCTACTCCAATTTGGAAATATGTTACAAAAGTTCCTGGTGAAGGTTCCAGAGGTGGAAGTGGATCAGCCAAGTTTACTTGTAACTTTGGCTGCCAAACTAAGCCTTACACCGGGTCTTACTCGCGAGTTCGGGCGCACTTGATAGGCGTACCAACTGGCCAGAAGAAAAAAGGCGTGCAACGATGTCCAGCGTTGTCCAAAGACATGGTGGAATTGCTACAGAAAGAGGAATCAGATGCACAACGGTTATTCGGAAATTCTAAGTCCAAAAAACAACTCCCCGTAGGGCAGCAGGTAAGAATACTGCCTTTATAGATAAATATCAAAGACATGTGCACGCTAACTTTATAGATTTAACAAATACAGAGTTCATCAATTATCGACATGTATCATGCTGTAGGTCTCTCACGTTACTGTCAAGGGAACAGTTGATAACATGTTCCATATTACCACGAGGGAAGAAGTTGATCAAAAGATCGCAACCATGCTTTATCAAAACGGTGTACCCTTCAATATTGTGCGGTCTCCGTCGTGGGCAGACATGGTTCATGGCATCAACACTGCACCTAAAGGGTACAAATCCCCTAATTATGAAAAGGTGAGGACTTCCTTGTTGGACAAAGAGCAAAGCAAGGTGCAGCAAGCCCTAACCCCTTTGATGCAAGATTGGAGCACACGTGGAGTATCCATAATTTCGGACGGCTGGTCTAATGTGAGGAACGAATCCTTGGTTAACGTCATGGCTGTCTCAGGTGGCAGAGCTATATTTATCAATGAGTATGAAGTTTCTGCAGTGGAAAAAAATGCAGCAAACATCGCTGACTTGCTCTTCAAAGCCATTGATTATGTTGGCCCCTCAAATGTGGTGCAAGTTGTAACTGATAATGCTGTGAATTGCAAGGCAGCAGGAGGACTTATTCAACGTAAACATCCCCACGTATTCTGGTCCGGTTGCTTGGCTCACACTCTGAATTTGCTGATGAAAGATATAGCAAAGTCCAAGGATGCATCTCTATCTTTTGTTGCCGAGGCCTATCAAAAGGGTAAAGATGTGGTGAGGTACGTCAAAAATCACAGCTCTTCTCAGGCCCTATTCAAGTCTTTCTCTCAACTACAACTCCTTAAAGCAAAGAAAACAAGGTTCGGGCACCACTACATTGTGGTGCAATGACTTGTGAAAGTGAGAGCAGCCTTGGTTTCCATGGCTCTCAGCAACCAATGGGAAAACATGAGAAGGAGTTCACTAGACCCGGACAAGCATGATGCTGTTCAAGAGACAGTAATGAATGACGATTTCTGGAGAAAAGCAAAGAGAGTCCTCAAAATTACAAAGCCAATTTACAGGATGCTAAGGTTCTGTGACAGAGACAAGGCTGTTATTGGTGAGGTATGAACAAATGGACACCATGCTGGGGCAAGTCAAGGATATCCTTTCAACTGATCAACTTGTTTATAACTTGATTCACAAGCTTGTCGTCGAAAGATGGGATAAGATGAATATCCCTCTACATTGCCTAGCATATGTTCTCGTTCCGAAATACTATACAAGTGCTTGGCTTTTAAAGCCTGCACCAGGTGGTGAGAAGAGGAGAAAACCTCATTCTAATTTTGAGGTTCAGAAGGGTTATCTTGAAGCAATTGAGAAGATTATTCGTGATCCTATTGAAGCTGGTGTGATAAGGCAACAAATCAGCGATTTTGTGAGCAACAAAGGTGTTTTCGCTCAACCACAAGCAGTGCACGATAGAGCAACCATGTCTGCACTCTCATGGTGCCATCTATATGGTGAGATAGCACCTGCATTGCTCTCCCTAGCACTAAAATTCTTGTCTCAAGGGGTTAACAGTTCTTGTGCCGAAAGATGTTGGAGTACATATGCTTTTATTCACAACGTCAAGCGGAATAGGTTGAATAATGATAGGGCAGAAAAATTGGTATTTGTGCAGTACAATCAAAGGTTGTTGTCAAGGTATGGGATGACTATGACAAGTATCAGAACTGGGACATGTTTACCGATGATGCCAACGTTGAGGAGGATCTCATGACAATCGAGGAAAGAGAAAACATGCCACTTTCTGAAAGTGAAGATGAAGCTGCCCCTATTTTAGATGTTCAACCACATAACTCTGCTGCAACACCATCATCATGTCCATCTCCAACCCTCCCTAGTCCTTCACCCGAGCAAACACAAGCAAAAAGGCGACTTGAAAGAGCAAGAGGCAAAAGGCAAAAGAAATGAGGATTCTTTTTATGGTGAACACATGGAATGTATTTTCTTTTAGTGGGGTCAATTCTCTGTCTTTTGTTATTGTTGGGTCCTAAGAAGCACGGATACTCTCCCGGGGTTCACGAATCCGTATTGCGGACGTATCGGACACGGATATGCTCAGACACGTCCCCGATACGTGTCCGATACGTTAAATTAAGTATCCTGATATTTTTTTTATTTTTTCAGCATCGGATACGCTTCCGACACATTCGGACACGAAATGGATACGAGCGGGACACGTTGCGGGACACGTTTTGGGTCAAATTAGAAATTTAAAACTTGAAAGGGGTAAAAAATGTTATTTATAAACTATAAACAGCAAATATCAGTAAATAAAGGATAAAAACTGTAATAATAGGTATACAAATCAGTAGACATACGTGTTCCCTCTTTCAGCATTAAAATCAGACCCAAATCAAACCAAATTAAAACCCTAGACATCGATGGGGGGAGAGAGAGATAGCGCCATGGTGATCGACTGAGAGAAACGAAGGAGAGAAGACTCTGAAGAAGACTCGAAATCAGGTATTCCTTTCTCTCTCTTATTCTTCCTCTGTTCTCTGTTCTGTTCTCTAGTTGATGCTTTCTTCTTCTTCTTCTCCTTCTTTCTCTGGTCTCTGTTTCTCTAGTCTCAGTTCTCTCTCTCTCTACTAATGTGATTTTTTTTTAATATATATATATAGGAAGCTTCTAGTCCGGGCTCCGGACCTCAGTACCTCCACGTTCCCGATATTTTTTTTATGATCCGAACCGTCCAATGTGTTTAAAACATGTTTTCAAGGACCCCCGCGAGAAATCATCAAAAAATAATACCGGGAAGGGCTTGATCCAAACAGTTTTTCACAAAACTGTAAATGTACAGTTTTTGTGAAAAACTGCTCGGATCATGGTCTTCCCGGTATTTTTTTTGATGATTTCTCGCGGGGGCCCTTAAAAACACGTTTTAAACACATTGGACGGTTCGGATTTTATAAAAACAATTTTTAAAACCTTCAAAACACCCAAAAGCTTCCCTGACTGGAAGCTGGCCGTTAGTGTATATATATATCCTAGTTTTTGCGAAAATCGCGTATCCGTGTCGTGTCGTGTCCGTATCCGTGCTTCTTAGGTTGGGTCAGTCATCATTTTTATGAGTCAGTCGGTTGCAATTTTTATTTTGGTGCTTATAAGTCTTTTGGTGTGTCTCTAAACTATGTTTTCCCTTTGAGCAATTAATGAATGATGATGGATTGTTGGTTAGATATGATCATTATGTGTTGTTACATTTGAAATAGGATTTCTTAATGTTTATGATTTACAGTTAAATATAATTTATAAAAAAAAATATTATAAAATATACATCGGCACTCCCAACCTCGGGAGCTTCTAGGTACCTCTGCTCCGGCGCTCCTGCCCCCGCCCCTGCTTCGTGCAACTAAGGTCTATCGTAGACCAGCAGATGCAGTAGTTAAGAGAGCGGAGAGGATTGTTTAGAGCAGCAACGCTCCAGGGAGGGGAAGACCCAAATTGACATTAGATGCAGTAGTGCACAAGGATTTGTCTACTAGGGCTAAATGAGCAAGCAGCACTTGACAGAGCTCAATGGAGGAAAGGGATTCATGTAGCCGACCCCAATTGATTTGGGACATAAGGCTCGGTTTGGTTTGGTTTATTGTGGATACAATGAGTCATGCACCGTGGAGAGGTTTAAAAGTGCAGCAAATGCCCCCACACATGAGAGATGTCATACATCGCAGACTGTATGCCCAAGAGTTGTACAGAGATGATAAGTTTGTGGGTGCTTTGGCTCTTACAAAGAGGAAGGACACATAGTAGCTCGTGTGAGCATTAAAGGCTGTTCATAGGTAATGAGGTAGAAAGATGGGGCAAACATCTTGGATGCAAGTAAATGGTGGCCAAACAGGATATCGTTTGTAGTAAAAATAGCAAGGATTTGAATTGGTAAAAACTAAACTCTCCTAAGGTGGATGGAATCATCTAAAGATTCTAAACCACTATCACCCATTCACCCTCAACTAGCATGATTTTTATCTGGAAAAGAGAAATAAAAAACAAAAACTACTTCGCAAAACAAAGAAGTAATTTAACATCAGAAAAGATTCATTAGTTATCAAGCATCTAACATCGAAAAAGCTAACCGTAACCGAGCCGTAACCATGAAAAAATTGTAAATATATTGCATTCCTTTCCGATACCATTTCCGGACCGGGTACCATACGTCAACATCTTTGAAGTATTCGTGCTTCATGTTGCATATGCTTTGACACCAAACCAACCAAAGCAAACTCACTTTATTGTATCGATTGAGTTCTGTCGAGGGCATCATATCCATGAAACCTAAGTCTTTTCGAAGTACCGCCTCTAGTGTCAATTTGGTAGTGCGTTAACAGATTAACCTTGATGTTACACTATTCTCTCACTTGTTTCCTAAAAGAGTTTCATTGGAGTATGCCTAAAGAGTAGATCAAGCAATGTGCATACGTGTGCAAGGTTCTAAAGACTTTATGCTCTTACCTTGAGGTGGGAGATCTCTCTGGTTGATTTGGAACATTTGGTAACAGCCTTGTCATGTGTCTGGGATACACAACTATTGTTTGCAAGTTTGTACTCCTTCGTACCAGAGCAAGCATCGGTATTGTAAATAGATGTAAAACCCACTACGGGAGGGTTCATGACTTGTTTTGTGGTCCTTGTAATGGCCACAAGGGACAGGGTATCCAAACTAAGCAAAATAGAATTAGGCTTTAAAATGTGAACTGATACAGATGAGCAATAGGGGAAACGGAAGGCAAGGAAGGGGGAGGGTAGGATATGAACTCTTAGTGAGAATGGCAGGAAATGTCAATGGATTAATTTCCCTTTAATTGATCTAAAGTAGACCTATCACCGATATACATCGCAAAATACAGAATATTGCTAAAACAAACAAAGAGCTACAGAGTAATTCATTTAAATGTAACAGGTGGTAAAAAAACCTCATGCTGACCGAGGCCTCGAGAGCTGTTTGACCATTAACTTCCAAATCACATGCTTCATCTGACTCGGAACTGCCTTCATCTTCACGTTCAATATTTTCGCTATCCTCACCCACCAAATCAGAGCCATGTGGATTACTGTCCTTGTCAGTTCCTAAGAAAAATAAAGATGTGAATAATGTCCACACAAAAGACCATGTCACTCATGACCAAATCAAAAGCATGAAAATTGCCAGCCATGCAAGCAGCGTTCTCAAAAGCAAACTTATTTGATGCAACGCATGCAACAACACATCCCAAAAGGGGTTCAAATTATGTATTAGCAAGCTCTTAAACCAGCTGGTTTCTTTTATGTGTTAGTATCAAAGAAACACAACTATGGATCGTCAAATCTCTAAGACTGCTCCTCAAGACACCTCAGAACTCGCAGGTAGAGAGATCCTTCCATGACCTTGGTAAAGAGGAGCAAACAACTAACACACATTTGGAACTCTAGCTATGAGGGATGTGATGGATTATAAGGAAACCAAAGCTAGAATGGTGAATGTAAGTACAGTTGACAAGAAGTAATTTGGATTTTATGTTCTTTTGACTTCACTGTGGCCTCTAAGCTAGGATCATTGAAAATATTTTTAATTGTTCACATTATTAGTGATAATTTTCGCAAAAATCCATGCCATTTCAATCAACAACCTTAAGCATGGTAAAAAAATCCTGCTGTTACAATCATTATGGATAGTAAAAACTGAACATAAAGCCACCCCCCGAGTTCTCAATGGCCTAAAGAACATAGAGGCAATGACCAATGAAGCTCGAAAAATAACATTCAACCAAAAAGTTCATTCAACTTCCTTCTCTACAAAAAATATGTAAAACCCTATCATAATTCTAATGTAGTCATACTTACGATGTATAGAATAACGTGATAAACTTATTAGACTGGTAACTATTAAAGAATGATTGGAGCTATATTAAAGCAACGGAAAAGATAAAGAACCGAGCATACATCACGTATTAATAATTGGTAATATTACAGGATAGAAATGTAGTTTTCACCTTCATTGGAATCATCCTCTTCCTCTGATCCACTAAAAGATTCTAATCCATTCCCCAAATCTTCTTCCGAGTCACTCTTGCCTTTTTCTTCTCTTTGCCTAGGCACAATAGAAGCGAACCGTGAATGTTGGTTTGGTATTACATACAACACATTTGAGAGACAGAAATTATCAACTAAGAAAAATATAAATATGGGACTTGAGAAGTCATGTTAAATAAGATTTCACACAACATATTCATTTTTGATTGGCAACAAAAGAAAACTAAGCATTAAGAGAGGGAGAAAAATAGAACAAGAGAGGATGAGGGGAAGAAGTTATTAGTACATGTACAATAACTTTGCATCAACAATGTACAAATGCATAAATACATCACAGATTACGCGATAAGCAGCAACCTTGACTACTCAACCCATACGAAAAAATGAACCAAGATTAAGGCCGATGCCACTAAATACACCAATATATGGCAAATATTTTATGATACTGATCTTCAGGAAGTCAATAAGGCCCATATCAGCGTAATTTCAAAGGGACTGTTACATACAATCTCCAAACCATGCAAGCAAAGAGTAGGGTATATTGTTTACTTCTCCCTCCGTCCCACAATGTTAGTCCCTTTTAGGGATTCCAACCTTTTAAGGGGCCAAAGCATTAAATGCATGTCTCCTTTGAAAATGAGAACTGATTTCCGCTACCACCCTTGAATCCCATTTTTAAAGTTATTTTCAATTATTTCTGAAGGTTAAATTTCCTAAATCCAAACACTTTTTCACTTGACTTTTCAAATAGGACTGATATTTTGAGCCATCTCGAAATGGAATAGAGGAATATCATTATGGCATGGAGGGAGTAAGAACAACTGAAATGGAGACCCATGTTGTAACGCAAAAGGGGTAGCTCTAACCGAGTGACCATTGCAAAATTTATTTGACGTTGCTACTTGACAACTTCCAATCCAAGCTCAAAGTAAATTAATGAAATGCAACTCGTTAAATGCACCATAGCAGAGTCAATAACTCTCGACTACAAAAAAACGAAGTGCAACAATTCAGGAGATAAAAGACTGAAAAGTTATCGATTAAGAAATAACAAACATGCCATATAATTGTGTTTAGGAATAAGATAAACAAAGGAAAAACAATAAATTTCACAAAACAAAAGAATAAAAAACACTCCACTGCTAGCGTCTGCAACACATAAAACAAAAAGTATACATCAAAATTCACTTCAGCACACAAAAATCACCTCTTTTTATAGGCCTTTGCGAATGATTCACTGCCCGAAAGCGTTTCTAACAAGTGATCATACATAGTCGGCTCTTTAAACGCTATTTCTTCTTCTTTGGCAGCCTTTTCTTCAGACGCAACATCCGAATGCTCCTCAGATGAATCCCCTGCACCCAATGATACCATTCACCAACCTCCACATATTAGGAGAACAAAGACAGAACATTAGAAGAATTAACTCACCTGAAACGCTTACGGTTGGGGAGAGTCTGTGCTCAATCTCATCCTTTGTACGCCTCTTTTTTCTCGTGCCAGATTCCTCGTGAGGTTTGAGCGTTTTGAATCCTACAGGCTACATACAAGTATATGAGACACAGAGACACTGATACCGCGTTCATATGTGTACGTATCGATACTGATTACAAATTGTACCTTTTTTCTTGCAAAGCGTTGCTTTCCCATTAGCTTCAATTCTCTAAGCCCAATTCGCCGCACGCACAGAGAGAGAGAGAGAGAGAGAGAGAGAGAGAGAGAGAGTGTGTTAAACCCTAGTTTTAGGGGTTTTAGCCGGACAAAGTTTTGCAGCAGAAAGTCTGGTACCCATGAGTCTCGGCTCTTGAGATCCAATTCTCAGGGGTGTTCCAGGGTAGTTTTTTTGGTTTTTTGATTTTTCACTTTTCCTATTATGTGATGTATTGTGAGAGAATGACCTCAATAAGCTAGTTTTTTTACTTTTCGAGTCAGCGGAATAATAGGGCCTCAATCCGCTTCGCAAAAACATTTCCGACGCACAGTTCTTTAAAAAGCCCAGCCCGTGTTTTTTTTAAGGGAAATTTTCAAAATTCCCCAAACTTTACATCAAATGTCTCATCACCACCCAAATTTTCAAAAACATTAATTTTACTCCTAAACTTCAACTCCGTTAATCAAAATTACTCCTCCCATCACAATCCATTTGCTCACTAACAGGATATGCTGATGTGAACTTAACGGAGTAACAAAAACGTTAAGAAAAAAAAAAAAAAAAGAGAGAAGAGGGAAAAGTGATGGTCCAAAACTACGTCGTTTTTGGCCTACCTTAAATAAAAATTAAAGAAAAAAAAAAACTATCACGCTGCTTCTTCATCTTCCCCGGCGACGTGATTTCGAATCGGAAAGCATGTGGCAACAGCTGAGATAAGGCCCACAGCCCAATTACAATTATTGGAATTACTAACCATGGACAACCCGTCGAGACCACTTCTGAATCACAGGTATCCCAAACAACAAAAGACTCTAATTTTAGCTCTTCTCCAAATCAAATTTACAATGAAAAACAATCGGTCTAAACCTAACAATAGGACTTCTGCAATACGTCCTATTTTTCAAATGGCAATAAAAAACCAAGATTAAGGCTAAGAATACTAGTCTTGAATCTTGATAAGAACGATTAGTAGAAAAACGAGATCGTGTATCGAAATTAATGAGTTCAGAATCGTCAGATTCGGTCACGATTGAAGCCGCGTTATCAACTTTGATTTGTGTATCGAAATTGAAAACGGATTCGAGTTCGATTAGTACTGCTGGGATGCGTAGAAGTATTGGGGAAACTATTATTGACGAATACGAGCGTAGGGGTGATCGAGTAATGGGGTGACCAAGATTCTGTTGATAATGCAGGGGAATTGTTTGACGGCGGTGATATCACATCGAGAAAGAAGAAGAGTGATATACTTTATTAGGGCAGGCCAAAAATGACGTCGTTTTGGGCCATCATATTTGGGTTTAACGTTTTTGTTGCTCCGTTAAGTCCACATCAGCATAACCCGTTAGTGAGCAAACGGATTGTGACGGAATTAACGGAGTTGAAGTTTGAAAGTAAAATTGATGATTTTGAAAGTTTGAGGGGCGATGAGACATTTGGTGTAAAGTATGGGAGGCATTTTGAAATTTTCCCTTTTTTTAAACCCTCCTCCAAAGTCCAAACCCTCTCTCTCTCTCTCAAACAGAACAGGACAAGGTGACGGAGTTGGGGGGATTATGGAGCACAGTGCTACAGCGGAGTCAGTCTAGGGGTGTAATCGTAATTAACATTGAACTTCTACCAAAAAAAAATTTGTCATTCGTGATTCCTAATCTATTACTACTAGATAAGAGGAGGGGGAATGGGGCATAATCCCAATGTTCTATCGTATGAGTTAGCCACCACCCCTAGATCATTTTTAACATTGGAAAAATGATAAAATTTGTTCAACTATTTTTGTATTTACCGCACCCCATATCCGTAACTTTATCAAAAAAAAAAAATGCTTAAATAAGTACCATAAACAAATGAGCTAAAAAAATATGTGTAACATGCGGAAAAAAAAGTGAGCCACAAGACAAAAATATGCGTAGCATTATTCAAACTTGTAAATGACTAACCAAAATGTGTCCAATATTGTACACAACAAAATTTGTGTAACATATACCGAAAAAATACGTCAGATTTCCTATAATACACCTAAGTGTACCATAGCTTTATTTTTCCTTGGTACGGCAAAATGAAAATGCAGGTATAGTACTTGTCACCTGCGCCAGTGAATATTGTCTCATCACATCACACCACTATTTGTAGAGGATTGCACGGCACCTATGTTAGGACTGGAGCTAAAGTCTCGCCGTGTGTGGGTGGTGTTAGTATTTACTATTTACCCTCAATAAAGGGACATGCGACTTTGAATCTGTGAATTGTCCAATCAAATTTAAGTTTTCAATCACTAAACCAACCCCTCATTGGTAAATATATCATAGGTTTCTCGATTAAATTACGCAAAAATGAAGTTAATACCCATTCATTTGTGATTGTTACCTATAATCGATCATGTATTTGATATGTCTTAGAATCAGCACCAAACATCCACTTAGTAGCACAATTTTTTAGTCAGGTGAATTAAGTTGTGAAACCAAGGGTTTGTAGCCTAGCAGCTATCTTCTGGTTCTCCCACAAGCAAGATTAGGGCAAAGGCGTTTGGGCAGGGGCGGATGTATTAAGGGTACAGGGGGTGACCCCCCTGCAATTCCAGAAACTTTTTTTTTTTTTTTGTAAAATCCACAACGTTCAATAATTTCAAAATAATTTTTGAATTGGTCTTGTAAAAAATCAGTTCAATTGGAGAATTATAGGTACTTAATCAAAGCTCTCATTTTCGTATTCAGAATTTAGGGCCCTAAGAGCATCTCTAGTTCACTACCTAAAAAATATTTGCTAAAGTATACATCTAAACACATGTGGGACCCTATTTTGTGTGTTAAAAACTTAGCTAGCTATCTATGGAGAAATGCACTTTAACGGAGCTCCCTAAAAATATTCATTATCTTTTAGAGTGGGACCCATTTAAGTGGTGAGGGGTGCCAAGTGGTCCCACAAAATTCTCCTCTCCTTCCCTTCTCTCTATCTCTCTCCTCTTTCCCTCTCCCCAAATTTAGGTAGTCACTTAGGGCACTTTAGGTAGTGAGGGGTGTCATCTAGGATTTTAGGGAGTCAATTTTTGTGCACTAGAGACCATTTTTTGAGTTTTTCTTAGCTAAACTAGTTAGGGGACTTTATGGAACTCTTTTAGATAGTGCACTAGAGATGCCCTAAGTAGTAAGTACTGAATGATTTGTAGATATCATAAGCAAAATAGGACTTTACTTTCTTTTTTTCTTTCTCAAGTATCACAAGCACCATATGTATGAAATCTTCTTTAATGGTTTAAGTTTGAATTTTTTGGCTTACCTTGTTTCCCATTTGATAAAATGAGAATCCCATAAAATCGATGGGTTGATTTTAGCAAATGATGAAAGGCCATTTGCTAAAATCAACTCATTTTCATTTGCGGAAATGGGTTGATTTTAGAAAATGGTTTCCTCATTTGCTAAAATCAACCAATTAATTTTATGGGATTCCTATTTTATCAAATGGGAAACAAATTAATGAAGAATGTTTAAACATTTTATCTTCTCGTCATATTGGTCGGTTATTTTTTTTTTCAAAGTTATGCTTCAAAGGTGACCCCCCTGTGCCGAATTCCTGGATCCGCCACTGCGTTTGGGGTTTAAGGCTATGGATAGCTTCTAGACCCCATCTAGACTAACTTACTAACTCTCCGCTAATCCCCACTGATGTACATCGAATGACCCAAACAAAAAAAATTTAAGCTGTGAGTGCTACTTTTAACTTGCAAAGACCATTAGAAAGAGTGATGAAATTTCGAACGTGATTTTGGGAATGTTATTAATAATACTAGGATAGTAGAGTCTAAATAAATATTACAAGTTCTTAAAATAAAATCCCGAATTATTACATTATCAAATACTGGGTCGGGTCTACGGCATCTTTCAGACCTCAGCCGGGTCTGTCTCCAAGTCAACAGCTTCTCCATACTGCTCCAGATCGTAATATCCTTCCTAGTTATACTGGCAATCTAGCATAATACGTCCGAGTTGACAAGCAACATCATAGTATTATGCCAGGGTTACACAAAGTAACACCGTGAGCGATAAGCTCAGCAAATTACCCTACCCAAACCCTAATCTA